>JAIUND010000260.1:0-90088 GCA_034699125.1 Gisinianus flammeolus
TCTCCCCTCTCTCCTCTCTCTCCTCTCTCTCCTCTCTCTCCTCTCTCTCCTCTCTCACCTATTATGCTTACAATCTTCACTGCCGAAACTCCTTAGGTCTTCCTAATAAATTATGGAACTTGGTGTCCAAGTACCAGCCGGGGAGTTGTCTTCTCTCGTCGTCGTTCTCTTTTCACATAACACGACATTTGATTCACCTCATGGACATGCATACAGTCCCATTTTGCAGATTGCAGCCCATACGTAGACGTAGATGATACAAAAAACTGACAAATTCTCATATGAAATGCGTACAAAGTATCTGTATTTAATACAAACGGATTTTCTATGGATACTCCCTTCCATTTCATTTCCTAATCAATTCAATATCCAGAAGGTAAATGACTCTGATCCTTTCCTTCACTGGTTGAGAACTGATCCAGCTGTTGATTTATCTGCCCTTTTTGTTTTATTTCCCTTTCTTGGAATTTTAAATGGATGAGTACACCGGGCAAAAACATGTAGGGGATTTCCCGATACGTGTGCATACATCGTAAAATTCCTTGTACAATCGGATTCGAATTTCCGCCCAGCTATAATTAAAATAATTTTTTTAATTTAAAATAAAAAAAAACTAAAAATCCTGTAAAGACATTTGAAGGAAAATTGACCGTAAAGAATATATAAACGTGGAAAGTAAATGAGTGGGCTGAAGTGGAATTAAATGGAATGGAATGAGAGAGGTAAAAAGTTTGAAAGTCCAAAAAAATGGCAATACGAAATTACCTACAAATACATAGAATGAAAACCAACATGGGGGAAAAGGGAGAGTGAAGGTAGAAAAGGGGAAACGAGAGGGAGAGAGAGAGAGAGAAAGACGGACTTGAATGTTTTCAAGATTATGGAGAGATGTAAGAGGTTCTGAATGATAGAAATTGGTTTGGTGGAGGAAACGAGCGAGCCAGAGACAGGCAGAGAGAGAGAGAACGAGAGAGAGAGAAACGAGTTTGATGTGGGAGCGTCTTACTCGTGTTACTGCTTTCAAATATCATGCTGATTCTCTTACTACGAACTACGCCTTTTCTTTTTTTTCTCTCTCTCTCTCGTCTTTTTTTGCTCTTGTGTGTATGAGGTAGAAAATAAATGGAAAAGTTCTCAAGTTATCGTTCTTTTAAAGGTATCAAGCCCAAAGCCGCTTTCCGCTTTCACTTTCCAATGTTTGTACCTGACTCTGACTCTGACTCCAGAGAGCCTCTCCAAAGAAATGAGATGGAACGACGGGAACCTAATCGTAAATATTTACGGGAGATTAGAATTACTTCGTGTGTGTTATTTGTGTGTATTTCCCTCCTGTCTTTCCTTCCTTCTGTACACTCTCCATCCCCAAGTGGCTTCAAGAGGGCAATAATTAAATCAGGGTAAAAAAAAACCAAACCCGCAAGTCTTTGGACTCTCCATGACGGTGAACTCAATAAGATTCCTCAATTTGTTTTTTACCTAGTAATTGCAAAATCTATTTTAGAATCCTGCAAATTTCAATACTCAACTGCATATAACTCTGAGTTTCAATCTGGACATTGAAATGAAACCAGGGCAAGTACTACTGGCAATGCCAAACATTTCTTAGTGATTTTAGACAAACTGTTAAGCTGCAGGAAATTTAAAGTAAATTCTGTAGATGTTTAATTCCAAAGAAATCAAAACGTTCACTGTTGCATGAACAACACGTCAATGAGTTTACGGTGTTGCTTTCCTCAATTGACTGTCTCACGTCTTACGATGTGAAATCTCCATGGACTTCCTTGTCATCATGAGCAGAGTGCGGAAATCTCTTACGAGAGATGAGGAAAGTACCTTGGAAGAAAGTTTCTTGTATTTACCTTGTGAGAGACTTTCCCTCATCGGAAGAATGTTTGTAAAAATAAAAGTAAATATTTATGGAGATCCATGTAAATTTTGATAAAGCATTTAATGATAATCCAAAGCAATTCCGTGGTCTTGTCATGCGTACAAAGGAAAAATCCTCAAAAAAATTGGTTTACAAGTTGTACGTCAAATTGATTGGAGTCTTCCATCTCGATGCTCAACAGACATACCTATTTTTTGAAAGTCTCTTTCTTCTTCTCGTTATTTTCATTTTAATTCTTGGGGAAAGCTTGTGATGATGATTTTGAGTTATAGAGGATCCACCCTCCTGGCAGCACATTTTATTTCCAACTGAATAATGACTAGAATCTCACGTTTCCTCTTTCTCGTCTCTCTCTCTCCCATTTTTGTGATGAATTCCCTGAGTGAAGTCTCTTCCTTCACATTATATAGATTTTGGTGTGGTGTAACTAGCAATTTATAAAAGTAGCTCCAAGCCTTCATCATCATTTTGTGTGTTCGTATATGCGTCGTTTTATACGAAATGAGAATTCAGACTCAGATTCTGACGATGCGTGGAAGTAGGAACGAACGCTAGCAAAAGCAAGGACAATCAGGAAATCATTTAGACGAACGGATGGTTTTGCCTTCTCTCTCTCTCCTTAGTACGGATTCCTATTAGATGCAACGCAGGACAGAGGAACGGTGTGTGTGTAGATAAATTATGCATCCATTCCATACACACTCATATAAGAGTTCAACTGCTGGGAATTACAAGTCAAAATTGGAGTTGTGAGCACTAACGCAAGTGTTAGATGGGAGATGGTTTCAAGATTTCCTGATATACGCCCTGACTTTTTTTTTCATCGTCTTTCGTCCTTTTTTTCCCTTTCCCCTTTTTTTCCAACCCAGAAAAATTCAGCTCAGGCTATCTTTCAAGTTGACGGATTGGCAACTGGAGCTTTTTAAATTTGCACTCACAACTTTGAATTACCTTTGGCCGTGAGCTCACGCAAGCTCAAGACTTTTCCCGAATTTCCCTTGCGTATGTATACAGGGTGTTTCAGAATGGACTCCCTAAAAGTAAAAAATCATATCTCTGGAACTGATTGACATGAAGTAAAAAGGGATTGGTAGAAGAAAGATGTAAGTTTTCTTTGCATACATAATAAGGGCCCGCTTTCAGGGTGCCCAGAGTTCCACGGACCTTTGTAAAGGGCCCTTAAGGGACCCCTAGGAATTTTTTTTTTGAAATCTGTATTTTTATCCTTTAAGGTGAAAGTCCATTGTGAAACACCCTGTATGTATGTGTGTCCATGTGAGTTGTGAGCTTGTGTGTGTACGTACGGGCTGCAGTATGCATCCAGCTGTATCTGTATGTGTCTGTACGCATTATATCCCGTGTTGGAAAGGCAAAGGCAAGTTTGTCCTTTTTATTTATCTTCGCGATCGGACAAATGCGTCGGCGAGTTTCACTTTGCTATTTATTCAACCACCATAGAAAATATTTGTGAGAAATCCCCCACCAAAAGAAAAGAAGAAAAGAAGAAGAAGAAGAAAAAAAACGTTTGAGTTTACACAGGGAAACGTTGGACGCTCCCATCATCCCCATGTAAATTCTATGGAGCCACTCACATTGACTCGAGTCACCTTTCTACGCTCCTCAGAAATCATTGATAGAAATTGATATGATGGTATGACCATAGGAAAAACAGAACAGTTTTTTTTTTGGTTGGGATTTGATGATAAATTCATGATTTGAACGGAATTCTTTTTGAAAATATTTTTATTCTCAATCTTTATTTCCATAGAACTTCTATCGTCTTCAGGAATCTGAATCAGACTAACTTAAACCTAACAAATTTCTAATATTTTGAAATCTAAATTGACTGATGGAACATACAGCTTTTTCTATACTTTCGTCACCGCTTTTACGCATATTTCCTATTCACATATCGTGTGTCAAAATTTCCTCACAGCCAAATTCACTTTTTGTTGTACTCAAAGAAAGTGTTTTCCATTCTTCACAATTATAAAATTTGTATGGATGTACAATTGGAAAAGGTAACCTCAAAGAGTTGGAAAAGTGTGTGTTCTTAATTGTTCATGGGTTATTCTTGTTAGTAATTCTTTTTGAAAAATAATTTCCTTATGATGATGAAGATTGACCAGTGAGACGGGGAGTAGTAATTTACAACAGACTTCTTGTCGCCAAATATAAATGTTTAAGTAGTGGTCTCTCTCTCTCTCCCTCTCTCTCTCCCTCTCTCTCTCCCTCTCTCTCTCTAGTTGTATTAAATACTCGATACGGGATTATTAATTGTGGATAATAGGAAGTCCTTGTAATTATCAATATTCCTTTCTCTTTGAGGGAGTGTTTATTATTTTATTATGTATCTTATAGGAATGGGAATAGATTAAAGAAATAAAGATTTGATTGGGATTGAGAATATCGGGGTTCGAGGAATAATCTATGAAATTGGGGGAAATATTTAAGTGTGCATAATTACAGTGGGTTGGGTTAAAAGCAATGTGAAGTCCAAGTGACTCTGTAGTGTATTTTCATTAAGGACATGCCAAAGTCGAGAGCATACGATGAGACAGACCGAAAGGATTTTCAAATCCGAGCATGCACATTCCCCCACGTTTACAGATAGAGAAAGCATTGTCGTACATAAATACATCAATATGTGTAGAGAGAGAGAGAGTTTGTAAGTGGAGTGGAGCCGATTGTGATGTCGATGTCGATGCCGATGCCGATGTCGATGCCAATGATGAGTGGAACTGAGTTGTGTGAGTTGTGAGTTGAGTATTTCTCAAATACTTGTTTTCCTTGTGGAAAGCCTGAACTGTGAATTACATACATATTAACTTGCATCGATTTCCGTCCGTCGTCTATTCCCAACCGAGAACACTCATCGGAACCTCCGTAAGGTAAATAAAGAAACCTCTCACATTGGATTCATTCTCTCTCTCTCTTTCTTTCTTTCTTTCTTTCTCTCTCTCTCTCCCGTCCTTCTCATTGGCTCACGATTCCACTTCAAAAAGGAATTGTATGGAATAAGATTCCAAGGAATCCGGCAAGACATTGACATTCGCAAATCCCCCCCCCCCCCCAACCGTCCCACTTTCCCACTTTCCGATTAATCCGTTGATAAATCAGTTTACAATGATGGAAAATCGCAAATGCTATAATCCTTCTAAGCTCTTATTATTTTAATCTTGTCGACTCCATATGACAGTAGAAGCAGACAGACGAACAGACAGCAATAAAGTCTCTCGTTGCTAGCCGCAAAATATCTATCCTCGCCATCACTGTACACACAATTACTCATGCAAACAATACAGACTCTGTAGGTACTCTGACAGTAAAAACTATGCATCAGGATTTTCATTATAAAAACTAAATTTCTTGACATTATCAAATTGTTCAAGTACCAAAACTGAAGCAGAGCAAGCAATTTACGATATAAATATGTAGAATTCCGACGACTTTAAACGTTCGAACGCTCAATCGCTTGTAAAATGTAAAGAATTTGACTTGAAGTGTGTACCCATATGCATATGCACATACATATTCAAATACATATGTATATGACGTATGTAGACAGACGAGGCTCACACATCTAGAGATATATTTGAAAACATAACATGGAGACGTACGCAAACTCTTGTCTATTTTTCTCGCTCAAATTAAATATTGACTTGTTCGCATAAAAAATGTCTCCAATATTTATTCGGTAAGCTGTCAAATCTAGTAGAATAGCTCCAAACTAAATAATGTACAAGTTATAGTTCAAGGTGATGAGGGCAACGAGAAGCCACAGTGTCAACGTCAAGTCAATATTTCATACATTTCTTTTCCTTTTCGGCTTTCTGAATCAAACCAAATGGTGATGAGACAAGAGACAAAGACCACGAAGAAGAAGAAGAAGGATAATCCAAAGCTGTCGTCAAAATAAGCAACAATAATATACGAGAAATATCAGTATATTGGCTTGACGAGACCATGAAGAGCGGATTCCGAGGTACAAAGAGTAATTTTTTTTACGTAAGCTGACATAATACGGCATCTGTCCTGCTACAGCTACTGCTACTATTCATTTCCCAATGCTGAAATGGATTCAATAGGAATGAGCTTCAGACTACTCGGCATTACTAATGAACGTGATGGTGATGACAGGAATTCTCGTACGCAGTCGTTCAAGCTCTACCCAACACATTCACTCACTCACTCACTCACTCACACACTAAGCTAAGCCAAGCTAAGCTATTCCTTTATCATGCATTGTGTTCATGGAAAGCTATTACGACCGCTCATAATATTTATAGCTGGGGCATGGTATATATATACGTAAACGTAGTATGGTATGGAGTAAATGGAACGAGTTGGAGAAGCCATTATGGCCCTAATAAAAAACAAGAAACGAATTTATACTATCGCACCATTCCTCATACCAACTCCCATACTTATCCTCTAATACATAATGAGTATAAATGCCTCAAATAATAATGAATCCTCAGATCCATCAACCTCGTCAAATGTAAATATCCACATAGAAATTATACTTTTCCCTCTCTCTCTCTCTGTCCATTATTCTGTTTATACTTACTTTCGAATGTGCACGCTCAAACTTTGGAGACTAATCGCAACTCTACACACAATCCATAAAGAGAAAGATGGACATTTTCTTTTTAATTCCTCATAAATTTCTTAAGCACAAGCAGCCAAGGAGTTGAAAAGTTTGTTGACATTTCTCACAACTCTCTTTCATATTGAATCGAAACAAAAAAATATTGTTTTTGATAGACAGACACAAAACAAATTAGAAAGCATTTGATATTTGCCTACTCCTAAAAATTTCGGATGTAAACAGACAGACAGGCAGAGAGAGAGAGAGAGAGAGAGAGAGGGAGAAAGAAAGAGAGAAAAGGAGTGGTGAAAGGTTTTATTTATCATTTATAGTAAAGAGAATCAAGAGAATCCTCTGGCAAACAATCATGTGGGTTGTCCATGTCGACAAACCTATTAAATTGAGTACTTGTCATTACATGAAAACTACATTTCTGATTGTTCCACACACACACACACATATACTTATATATATGGAAAAAAATACACCATTTTGAGTGTGGACTCAAAATGGAGCTGATTACTTTTATCGGGAAGATGGAGAAGGTGAATGGTGCGTATTATTATTGTATTAGAGAGAGGAAAAGTGTACCAACAGCCATTTGAATTGTCTCTCAACTCTCTATTCTCTATATTTCCTTGAAATATCGGGTTTCTTGATGTGGATGCAATGACTCTCACTCTCTCTTTTCTTTCTATCTCTTTCCTAGTCTTTGGTGTGGTGGCTGGCTGGCTGGCTGGCCGGTTGTACCTACACACGAATGAATTGTGAGAATAACTAGTTTGTACAGAAATGTGTGTATGTGTGTGTGTGGACATGAATGATCCTGAGTGAACGTTTATCTGTGGAAACTTGGTAGATCAACAGAAAATCTCACATCAAAGCCAACCCCAAAATATAAAGCCAAAACCCCAAATCCAAGTCTAAAGAAAGGATGACTCCATGTGTATGTGTGTGTATATATATATAAGATGTGTGTGTGCGTGTGTTCATTCTGGGTGATGATAGGATGTGAAGGATGTTCATATGAATAGTCTACCCCTACACTCATAAATGTACATGATGTGATGTAGAGTTGAGTTGTTGGAGTTGGAGGAGAAAAGAAAGAATGATTCTTTATTTTTGGCTTGAAAGAGAGAGAGAGAGAGAGAAGAGAGATGAAACTCAATAAAATGACGAGAGGAAGTTGGAGCTCCTGCCCTGATGAGAATGAAGCATCCTGGAACTAGAATCGTCTTTTTCATAGTATTTTTCCGGCCCGACTGTTAGTCATAAGTAGTGATAGTAAACGACGTAATAATAATATAGGCCGTGTCTGTGTGTGTGTAGTACTGTGTAGCTGTAGCTGTCGGGAAAAGAGAGCAAAAATTTCTCATTTCATAATACGCCCTTAAATCGTATTATTGATCCGGCTGATATACTCCACAACATACAAAGACACACAAATAGACAGCTACACAGCACTGTTTAGTAGGTACAAATAGGCATATAAATACGAGGGAAAGTCTCATGTATAGTCAGACGCGACTCACTCCTCTCCTTCTCTCATTCTGACTCTGGTGGAGCTTCCTGGTAAAAACTGGACTGCCACAGTCTGTAAGTTGGCCGTATGTGTTACGTGACTAAAGTAGTTGGTTTTGGCATAGGCTCTCGAGTTGTGTGTATGTGTGTTAGTGAGTGTGTGGAGAGAGTGAGTTGGTGGTGCATGTTGCCCCGCCAATACGAATACGAATAGACGAGTAATTTCCACTTGGTTATTTATTCAATGTGTAGTCAATGGTTCGTGACGAGTAGTCATCGATGATGATGATGAGTAGATAGCTATCCTAGATGGATGGATGGATGGGTGGATGGATAGGTGGAGAAGCGGACAGCATGACCAGTCAGAGTATTTGAGACCCACAAGCCGACCTCAACAGCTCAGCAGCTAATATTAGATACATGAGAAAGAGAGAATGAGCGAGAGAGAGAGAGAGAGAGAAAGAAAGAGACAGGCGGAAATGTTAATACACTTTGGATAAAGTGTGGAGGGAGTCGAGTCGTCTCAGGTCTCAGTAGTTGAAAAAGTAACAGTAGCCGTCATGACATTAGCTCGGCGGCAACTAACTAAAGCTGAGAGGAGTCGAGAATCAAGAGGACAGTAAGGAAAAGTAAAACGAGAAAACGACGACTCCGACAACAAAAAACCGTATATATAGTTATAGAAAAAATAAAAAACGGGAACGGGAACAGTGACAAGGACGACGACGACAAAATAAGTAGAGAAAGAGAAAGAGAGAGAGAGAGAGAGAGAGAGAGAGAGAAAGAGATGGATACTAATACTATGGATAGGCATATAACGTATGTAGTCAATAATAGCACACGGCAGGCAGACTGGGCTGGTGGCTGGTTGCTCCTGCTTGAGGTTGAACGCGAATTTCAACACGACTCTCGGGAAACCCAGAGTTGGAGTTGAGACGAATTTCTTTGTTTTCCTCAGCATGTTCCTCAGTCGAACTCTGACTGCTCTCTCGACTACGTCCCATTCTCTTTTGTCTGTTTCTGTTCCAAGTCTAACTCTTACTCACTCACTCACTCACTCATTCCAACCAAGTCGTGTGTGCGTTTCTGTTCCTCTGTCTCTATCTCAGTGAAATCCAAGAGAGAAAAAATAGAGAATGGAAAGAGTCCAGTGAGCTGCTTCTTCAGCTATTCACCAGTTCACTTGTATTCCTCTTTCTTTGTAATTTTGTAACGTCTGCTCCGTAAAACTTACCAGGCAGACAGAGAAAAAGCAGAGAGAGAGAGAGAAAGAGAATAGAATCAAAATGAGTTTCAATGTTAAAGGAATAGCAAGTGAGAATCGGAATGGCAATGGACTGTTCTGTTCAAAAAGAAAATAAAGTCCAGTGTCAGTTGCTCTTCGTCCTTTTCCTCCTCCTCCTGCCACACACAAAGTTGGACTCAAATTAAAACGGTGGACTTGATTGAGGATTGTGCCCATTTAACTAAAGTTATTACCACTAACACAGTGTTTGTGATGCCACGTTCTGACCTCCTGCAGTTACTGTCACTGACTTCACTATACTTTCAAATCTCAATGAACAGTCTCGTTCTCTTGTCGTCGTCTTCGTCTTCGTCTTCAGTCCAGTTTATATCGTTCCTTTCATCGCATCATCAAAAATTCTCTTGTCATCTCTCTCAGCAATAACAAAACAAACAATCCTCGGGGAAAAAAAATAACGTGGACAGAGATTCGTTTATTCCTTTATTCCTTCATTCCTTGGTTTACATTTATATTCGGATCCTTACTCATCGCAATAAAGCAAAATAAGACCCGGATTTCTCGTGTAGTGATGTCAGACGACTCTTGACAAACTTGTATTCTATTTGTGTGTGTGTGTGTGAGGACTTTATGTGCATTACTGTATTTGGAGGAAATCTTACTTCGTATGCAGGTCTCTCTCACTTGTGTGTACATTTGGAATCGGATCCTACACGAATTCGATTAAAAACAAAAATAAACTGGGGGGCAGAGAGAGAAGAGAGAGAGAGAATACGGGGAAGAGAAAATAAAACAAAAAATAAAGTTCACGTCAATATAGAAGAGAAGAATAGAAGAAAAAAAAGAAATCCTCAACGAGGAAACAATTGGAGAGTGGAAGTCGAAAAAAGGAACCAGCTGAACAGCCGAGGAGCGTTTACTCAATGATTGTTATTGCTATTGCTGTTCCTGTTTCTGTTTCACATCATCCTTTGGTGTTTTCTAGTTTTTTATATACACACAGTCACACAGAATAAAGAATGAGAGAGTGAAGACTAGATTTTAGATTGCTCCCCGGACTATACACAAGAGATGGAAAGAGAGTGAGAGAGAGAGGGAGAGAGAAAGAAAGGGAAAAGAGAAAGAAATGTTCTTCGAGTTGAATTCGGATTTGATGAGAGTATCTGTATCTGTACGAAGCGGAACGAGGAGAAGTAGAGAAACTTTCAAATCCAGAGCATATTTGATAATTACACAACAGAGTCAAAGTCCAAATCCAAGTATTCGAACCAGAACCAGACTTTGAATCTCAGTGCTGCTGTTTCTGGTTGTGCGTGTGTGTATTCTTGTGTTTATTTCAATATATGTGTGTGTGTGTGTGTCTCCGTGATTCATTCATTTCATCTCTGAGCCTTGTTCATGTTCGTTCATGGGCGTTTTCCTACCATTTCTCAGGCAAAGTCACATTCAAATGGACTTGAAGAGCTGAAGAGGAGGAGGAGGACGACGAGCAAGGAAAAGGAAGAAGAGAAGTCCGAGAGAAAGAAAAAGAAAAAGAAGAAGAGAAAGAGATGAATGTGAATTATGAAACGAGGAGGTTCATCAGTAACTAGAAAACTATATAGGAGCCCTTGTGTGAGTGTATATTTCTATGTACTTATATACTGCTGATATTTCCCATTTCCTCCTCTCCCCCCCATCACAAGAGTGAGAGAGAGAGAGATAGAATTTGAGGTTTACTCTGTGTATAAAATGAAAATCAGGAGATGCTGGCTCCTTGTTGGTTGTTGTTATTTCTCAAACTCTGGTGTGTGGTCGGTTCTGTAGTTTTAAAATACTCGAGATATGATAATTATCTGTACAATGATAAAGTCCATCGTCAACTGCAAATCCAGGGTGAATTCATCTCAACAAAATTGCAGTTATTGCATAACTAAACCATCATTCTGATATGTTGGTTTTCCAACAGTAGTTGACAACGACGACGACGAAAACAACGACCCCCCTCTAACAGTGCCATTTTGTGCCACGTATACGTACAGATATATGACTTGACCTTTTGTATTATTAAACATGCTCATCTTTTCTTCTCTCTCTTTCTCCATCTGAACCTTCATCCTCGTGACTCTAACTCTGACTTGTCGCATCTCATGTGAATACATGCATGCACTATCTGTATGTGCTATCACAAATCACAATATGTACTAACATCCCATTACAGTACCCGTTCATCAATATACAAATATATACAGAATACACATATAGACAGATGTACGTTCGTATACGACAGTTGTTTTATATTACACAGATACGCTACACACTACAGTCATATACGACTTTGTAATTCGACTCCACTCCTCAGCTCATTCTGTGGTTCTAGTTGCACAAGAATTTTAGTTCTTGCTACTTTCAAATAACTCTACAACAGATACTCGCTTATCTTATTCTACTACTACTTCTTCTTGTTCTTGTTTGCCTTCGTCATCTCTCTCTTTGTCTTTGTCTTTGTCGTCTTCCTCACCAAATGCAAATATAATAAAAAAAACAAGGAATAGCTAAATACATACACACAAAATGTATGTACAGATCCCCATGAAAAGGAAAATCGTACGTCGTCATCTGACCCAGTCACTGCTGCTGCTGCTGTTGCAGTGACGACTCGTTCGTTTTTCCTTCTTAGTCGACCTTGAAGAGGATTTTAATCTTGCAAGTTGCCAGTGTAAACAATGTTGAGCAAGCTGCAGTTACTTTTTCTACTACATGATTGTGAATCGTAGATATCAGTACACAGTACAAACACAGAATACAGTCAATTTCCTCATGTTTTCAAGATACTGGATTTCGTTCACCGAGCCATTAATAATGAGACTTTAGCCGGTTTTTGGTGTTTGTGTTTGTTGTTGTGGATGTGGATGTGGATTTGTGGATGTGTGGGTTTGTGGGGGGAAGAGACAAATTAGTGGAGCAAGAGAAAGCCCAAAAGAGAAATCCCAAGTTAATTGTAATACTATATATATATAGTGAAACAATGTTGTTGAGGCTTCGACGACGACGACGAGACGTCCTCAAAAAATTATTGTTCACGTCTCCACCCGAGAGTCATAAAAGGATAAATATTGTGTTACGACTCATCATTTTTCAAGGGACGACAGAACGAAATCTGTTTCCTGTGGTGGAGACTCCTCGTCTCGGATCCGGATCAAATGCCATTTATTTCTTAATATGAATGTACGTATCCTCCTATCTCTCCATTTCCTCTATCTGTATCTCTATCTATTTATTAATATGTAAATGATAAATAGTAAATTGTAAATTCATCTACGTCTAACGATAAATGTGTGGAAATTCCAGTTTTGATTCGGAATTTGCACTCTTTCTCTCTCTCTCTTGTCAATTCAATTCCAATTCCGGCTTTTCTCATTTCAATTTGGTCTAATACATTTCCAGTTGATATTGATGCTCATTTGATGAGATATCCGTATTTTCCAGTCACTGAACAACAGGGAGTCGGATTTCTGATTTTTCTTCTTTAGTTAAACTTCAAGCCAAACTTTTCATATCCCGTACATACGATATACAGTCCATACATTTTCATGTTTTGCATTAAAAAAAGTTGGTGAGACTTGAGAGACTTGTCTGTATTTCTGTATACATATTTATATATGGAGACACCTCTGGTCGTTCGAATTCATACACTTCCCCCCCCCACCTCCCCCTTCCAATTCAATGGAAAATACGAGCCAAAGGCTATCACTTTGTAGAAATCAATTGAAGGAACAGTTGAAACTCGACGGGAGAGCTTTCATGTATGTCTCTGTGTGTTTTTTTGGTGTTTGACTGAGTGTTTGTATGTTATGTTTTCTTGTATGTATTTGTACAAAAAAAAAATACGAATGAGAATGAGAGGAAAAAAAGAGTTGGACGAGACGGATGGAACTGAAACTGAAGGTATTCAAGAATACTTGGTTATATTTTTAGAAATTGTAAACAGTCTTTTTTGTACTCGAAAAACTTTTATCGATAGATAGCACAGGAGGAAATCTGGAAATGGTGGAGGACCAGCTCGTTTTTTTTCGTTTATATCCTTCTCCAACCTCCTTGCTACACACATTTCCCCATTGCCAGAATTTTTCACCATGCCTGGCTGTTTTTGCATGAAAATGAAACCAAGTCTCGTTGAGCATTTAAAACTAGGTATATGTTTAAGGATTTTTTTTTACTCTCTGTTTATCCTTTTGGTATTGTTCATATACGCATTGTTCTCTTTCTGCTTCTTATGTTTTCGTTCCTCATGCCAATGTGATGATGAATGTTATTTGTTTTTTTTTCAAAATAGAAAAAATAGAAACAGAAAGAGAGAGAGAGCGAGCGAGAGAGTTGAAAAATAAATCTATCACACTGTGCACGAAATAATAATAAAATGGCAAACAAACAAAAAATTCATTCGATGAAAAATAAATCGGGATTGTATAAAGCCTTGCATATTTTATGTGCAGATATTTGTATGATTTTTAGTCAGAAAATTAGAGGAGGGGAATATGTGAATGTGAAATGTTGTTTTTGTTGTTGCTGTTTCTGTTGTTGTTGTGTGTGTGGCTGTAGTGAAGAGAAAAGTATGAATGGATTAAATGTGTTATGACAGGACATGCTGGTTCTGATGGCAACTGAATGGTTGACTTGACTTCTCCCGCATTCACCCGAGAAAAAAATCTATAGCTAAAATAAATACACATGATGTACAAATACATACAGAGAAACTATTCAAAACCAAATGTTGAATGTGAAAAAAAAAAAAACCAGGTGAAGTGAAATGGAATTGAATTCCATTTCGGATTTTCAGTTTCAAAGGAAGCAGGACGAGGAGGACCAGGGGCGTTGAGGCTTGCGAGAAAAAGACAGAAGCAGAGAGAGAAAAAGAGAAAGAGAGAGAGAGAGAGAGAGAGACAGGAAAAAATAAAGAGAAAATGGGTGGCCGTGGAAAGATGGGATTTGAGGGGGTTCCTTCTTCTTCTACTTCCTCTGCTTCTTCTTGGTTTTGGTCGTGGTCGTCGTAGGAGTCAACTTGTGAGATGCGTTTGTCTCTTGGTCCTGTGTATGTGAGTAAATATCGGCTTGTCAGCCGGAGAAAACTGTTTATGTCCCCTCATCGATTGCATGCATACAATCGTTTTCTTTTTCTTTTCCTCCTCCTTCTTCCCAGAATAAGAAAGAGAAAAGGGGGGGAAAAAATGTTGTTCCGTCGTCACAATACTCACAATTCCTTCTTTTCCTCCTCCTCAGCTTTCGTTAGCTCTTTCCCCGTCTTTTCACTCACATAATCCTCAATGTACACAAGTATGCATGTGAATGTAAATATATCAATTGAGAGAATCCAGCACAGTTATATCTTCACACACACAGGTACACAAGCGAAACAGATAAATGTGAGGAAAAGAGTCTGCCTAAACCATATAATATAATGAAAAACATACAATGATAAAAAAGAAGCTGTGGCATTTTTTTTATAGTGACAGCATTTGTGTCTATTTCTATTACAGTTACAGTCCAAACTCATAAAAAAACACCTAATCTTACTCTTCGTACTATCCAGGGTTGGCATGGGAAAATCCCAGTGAATTTTCCCGCTTAAGGGTACCTAAAATAATCAATTTTCCCGGGGAAAATGGGAAAAACAAAAAAGATGGCTTTTTTGGTGCTTTTTTGCACAAAAAACCAGAGAGAAAATATGCAAACGCAATTGAAATCAATACAACAAAATATGAATTTACCTTGTTTTGTGTATTAAACAATTAAAATTGAACAAAAACGGTTGAATTCGCATTGATTTCCCCAAAAAGAAACAGGAATTGAGTTTTTGGGCATTTTTCCCACTTCCCTGGGATTTTCCCATTTCCCAGTCCTAACTACATTTTGGACGGGAAATGACCATCCCTGGTACTATCACCGTTGTTGTTGTTGTTCATGTTGTTGCATAGTCATACCATACAAACCAACATGACATAGAACCTTTTTTTGAACATGGACTGGAAGGAAATGTGGCCTGACGAGCGTGGTCTCGTCAAAGAATATTAATGTCACAGTCATATACATACGATATGCATGCACATGCACATGCTTCACTTTCTCTCCTTTTTCTTTGGACAGGGACAAGTTGACTTGGGGACACTTCGTCTCAAAGTCTCAAAAAACAGAGACATGCATATATAGACATAGAAATAATAGGAGTATCATTTATTGTACCATCGTATTGCGTAGTGGTGTACATATTTTTTGACGTGTGTGTGTGTATACTCAATTTTTTCAATTGTTTTTTGTAGAGTTCGAGAGAGGACGGGCGTGGAGATGGATGTCCAGGTCCTCCAGCAGCACCAATACCACCACCAATTCCACCTGGAGGACACACACACAATAAGGTATGTATCGTATATGGGGGCTCATGTCATGTCGTACATCAAATCTAAATCAAATCCCCACAGGACTGATGAGTAATTTTCCGGATTGAATTCAATAGTGTGTTTAATTGTGTTGCTTTGAAGTTCGGAGAGAATCCACCGGTTCCCCCATTATCACCCTGCCTTCCCCCACAGCCACCGGAGCCCGAGTTACTCTCACCCCGTGTCCTCACTGCAAGTGCATCTCACTTGTCACTCCAATCCACTCGACATAACAGGTGAATTTCTTCATATTTTCTTTCCATGCTACTCACATTTGTTTTTTCCTTTTTTTTTTTTTTGAATTTAATGGAGACTTTTCAATGGGGGGAAAATGGAAACGGGAAAAGGTCATGTTTCGAATAGAATTTAATCTTTAATACCATTAAAGAAGAAAAGCAGGTTTGATTTTTCTATGAGAAAAAAACTGCTGACGAAAATAAACACGACGAAGCAAAAATTGTATTCATTATTGATTGGAAATCTTCAGTCCGTAGGGAAAAGAAAAACAGTATTTTTTGAAAGGAAACAGCACTCTATTTTGTATTATTTAACCTGATTCCATGTATCGTATGGTATGGAAGTGAAGGTACCAAATGAACGGAGGATTCTGTAGAATACATAAGGGAACAAAACGCTCAATATTTCCCTCTGTACTTTGTGTTTGGTTGTATATGTATGTGTGTGTGTGTGTGTGTATGTATGTGGACTTGATCCGTGTAAAAAACGAGTAGCGCAGCAGTAACTTACAAGTTGCTTTCACTTGGAATTCTGAAAAAGATTTTGCGGAAACTGTTGTACGTGCTCTGCATAAAAAAAACACTCACACACACACACACTTTTTTTTGTACAATTTCTCCCCTATTTTATATCCATCTAATCCAAAATCCACTATTTTTCTGCACAGAAAATGAGAGAGAATCCAGTTTCCCCCCTCATTGCCTCACTATTTCATTCCTTATTATTGATTCTTGACGAGAGTTGGAAATTTGTGAAGAGGAAAAGCAAGACAAGAAGAGTTGACGACTGTCATAATAAACAATTAGCAGTTTTTTCTTCAAACCTTTACATATACAAATGTACAAGACAAAGAAGACGAGCATTGAACTGTCTCATTTCTCCTTATGTTTTGTTACGACAAGTGTGCATATATAAGGGGGAAATTTCAATAATTTGCCATGGAACGTTTGTGTGAATGTCAAAACAAGACAAATGGAAACTCTCACTCAGATCTCAATTTCAATGTCCTGATTGTGGATTCTCAAATGCAGAGTGTGTGTGTATTGTACAAGTGTTACACATACAAGGACTACGGACGACACTGTCAAACAAAAGTTTCTAGGGCTTGTTGCTCTGAAGCCTCATTTTTTTTTGTAATTCAAGTCAAGAAATGCTCTCTACTCCCGACTGTCGTCTACATGGAATTGGAATTACATATGTAATACATGTCGCCTCTGTATAGTTTTCTATTCATTTAATCCTGTACATAACACACTTCTCTTTTCTGGTTCTACTCTGGTCGTTCAAATATAAATTTGACATTTTGTACCCTGAGGAAAAGGACAAGGAATGGAAAACAAACAAACCATGATGTGAAAAAAAAAGATTGAATACGAATATCAAGGGAGAGTGAGAGAAGAATAGTCGAGCTTTATTTGCAGTACCTAGAAAACGGTATACATACTCAATTTTCATACATACATACGAGGAAATTTCGCAGCTCCAGAGAAAGGTGGAGAGCGAGAGAGAGAGAGAAAGCACCCAGACTTGACTTCTTTTCTTTTTGTTATTTTTTTTTTGACAAATATTTTGTTTGAGAAGACAAAAGCACTGCTACTGCTGTTTCTGTTCCTGTACATTGTGAAGCAGAGTCCTTTTTATACTTTCACTTTCATGCTTTCATATTTCACTATTGTCATTAGAGTTTTACATACGTTCTCTTTTTTACCATCCCGAATGAAACAAATGTGTAGAGAACAATGAGAATAAAGTCACAATTGAGAATTGAGACAACACAATTAACTGAAGGAGAAGAAGAAGGAGCCCCTTTAAAAAAGGAAGGGTAGGACAAGAAGTTAGTGTCGTCTACAGCCAGAAGGTATGGGTTTTTTTTGTGTTCTATAGAGAATGGGAGTCAGAGGAGGTTAAGTTTGTCATCACAAGCAGTTACCAATTGAGTTGGCCTCACTCATCCGAGATTTTATAATGTCTGGTGGATTCCAGATCAAGATTCGTCACATGTGTGTGCATACATTAAATGCCCGTACATGCACACTAATGGATTCTACTTTCAAGTCCTTGAGAAGAATTGTAGGCATTCTGTAGATGCAGGATATCATTCCAGGAGACGTTTCTAAATAGTTATGTCCGCGTTTGTACATAGGTATCGTACATCTATGTATGTCTGTAGTTATGTGGGTAGTGATAGAGTGAGTGGAGATATGGGGAGCCAACTAGGTTGAATTCTAACCATGCATGTAATCATTCTGCACTGCACTCCAATCTTGACATCTCCTTCTGGCTATTGTTCTCTTCACCTTCAATTCCCACTCATATCCATGCATATCCGTATATTGTACGATATATCTATACGATATTTTTAATGTGAGTAGGAAGCTGGAGGTTCACAAATTTGGGTTTTTGTACACTTCACGCATCTTCATCCTCGTCATCATCACCATCACCATCATGTCGAATTGGGATTTTGATAAAGAATGGAAATTTTGAATTGTGAAAAGGGAAGAGAAAGCGTGCGAGAGAGAGAGAGAGAGAGAAAAGAAATATGAAATAAAAAAAGTGAAAGAAGGGAAAGCTCATAACTTTTATTTTAAAGACGGAGGAGAGGACGGTTAAGGTTTTAGAAAATGCACTGAGCTGCTCATGATATGTATAACCACCAAAACCAATGAAAAACACATTGGACTCGATGGTTTTCCCTAAGAAATCTCTCCATCTTCAAAAGAAATTAAATCTGTGGATAAGAAGTAAAAGAGTAAAAGAAGGTAGAAAAAAAATTTCCGCAACGTGGATTTTTCAAGACTCTCTCATTTATTCCCAACTCTCACGTAGGCAAGTTTTCACCTTAGCTTCCATACAGCCATTTTCCCTTCTCTTCCTCTCTTGCTCTCTTCACATTCACATAGAGCTAGGTGACATGAATAGAAAAAATCTATTTTACTTTCACTTTCCCAAATTTTACTCCTACCATTTCTCTTTCTTTTATTTCTCTCTCTCTCTCTCTCAATTCCCGCTTATTCCTATAGGATCCCTCGAGTGTATACGCGAGTACTTAGCTATACCAACGACTTTATGTACTTTTGTGTGTGTGTGTGTGTCTGTGGATATCTGTACATACGATAGTTTTCTCTGTTCAAACCCCTCACATATATAAAATGCATTCATCTCGCCTTGTTCACCCTCTCTATTTCACTCGTTGACTTTGACTGTCTCTCTTCAATTTCTTTACTTTCTACTCAGGATCCAACCTGTTCCTGTTCTTCTCCTCTCTTTCTTTCTCTCTCTTTCTCTCTCCCTCTCTTTCGTGACCTGATCCTACATCCTTTTGCCCAGAAAATGTAGCATTGAACATCGCATTATTTTAGATTATGCTACTACTACCTTGGCTCTCTTGTAGGGAAGGAGAAAGCAAAGGAGGAAACATTACATAGAATTCCTGGGTCTGCACGAACGACTTGGAAACTTCCTCCTTTTATCTCTATAACCTCATGTGTAATGTATGTACATACATATCCGTATCCGTACACACATCTCTCTCTCTCTCTGTAGGATACGATTGTTTGAGTTTGTATGCATTTCGTTGGACTGGTTGGTTGAGACTGGGGAAAGTTTACTTGAATCTTTCAACGAAGCGTATTCAGAATCTAGAGACTAACTTGAATCCACTCACCAATTCAATATATTACATTACATTACATTCCATTCCCTTAACGTATAGACCAAATTTGTGTGTGTGTGTGTGTGTGAAAGATATGTTTTTTGAGCTTTCTCTCACTCTGTCTCTCTCCCTTTCGGGTATTCAGTTTTGAATTTGGATTTTCCCGTCGTATTGTTCAGTATCCCAAAATTCTAAGTAGTTTCTGTATAGTTTCTGTAGTTTCTGATGCCCTCGTCATTGCATTATCCATTTGTGCATTTAAATACCAAGGAATGAATAAATCAGCATAGCTATATAGCTTCATCCGTATATACATCTGTATGGTGTGTAGTTGTGTAGATTGTGTAGACGGAGAGAGTGTTCAATGTGTTCTGTCTGCATCTGCATGTGTGGATCACGAAGGGCGTCATGAAGACAAGCTACATGTACATGTACATATACATACAGGGAAGTTATCGTGTATACCGTAAGCGCAGCGTAACTTGTTCATTCCATGCTCTGCCATAGTTTGAATGGTTACGTTGCTCCTCAGTCACATTAGCATTAGCCATCCATGAAAGCCAAAGCTGTAGCCCCGGTGGAGGAAGGAAACAAGGCACGAAATTCTTCATATATATAGTTGTAAACATGCAATGCGATTCCATGAGGACATCAATTCTAACCTTTCCATTATGTAGAAAGCCGCTATTTCTCTCTCTCTTTCTCTCCTTTGGAATTGTTTCGTCTCTCTTTCTCTCTCTCTCTCGTTTCTATTAGGCTCATTGAGGGCGTGAGTCAGATAAACTATCCAGTCACTGTGGAAACTTAAACCTTTGACTC
The DNA here is from genome assembly GCA_034699125.1 of Gisinianus flammeolus. NCBI lineage: Eukaryota > Metazoa > Arthropoda > Collembola > Symphypleona > Katiannidae > Gisinianus > Gisinianus flammeolus. Next base: position 20,368 of record JAIUND010000260.1, read on the forward strand.
TCGAGTACGATATTCCACAGTATTTTTTTTTTTACTATTCCGTACTATTCTTCCATTATCTATTATACAGATTTCTCTGGAGTCAAATCGCTCAGTTCTGGAATTCAATATCAAATGCTATCCTCTCCTCAACTCCTCAAAACTTGTACACAAATAATCAAATAAAGTTTTATTACCTGGATTATATACATTTCCATATTATTTCACAGTGGATCCATTTTCCCTACATCTCCATTTCCATTTCATGTAATTACAATGGACCCTGACTTCCAAACAAAACTACATACACATACGATATATAAATGAACTCAGTCAGTTGGATATAACAAAATCTCTATTTTTCTATACTGCTTACTAAACAAATGCTGAGAGTGAGCAGAGAAGAAACACAGAGGAAAATCTTTATGATTCAACTTTTCACTGTTTCATCTCTTTGTCTTAATGCAATTCGGAATTCCCCACATTTGACTTTTTTTTTTTATTACGTACCTTGGTTTTGGATTTGACTTACTCACTTTGTGCAAAGCTTTCAAAAAAAAAAAAAAAATTCTGCAGTGTCAACTGTCGTCAAGTTGAAACAAGTCGTACCATAAAATTTGCCAGTTTTTTTCTCACATGAAGAAGACATGAATATGAAGTGTAAATATTTGTTAGGGAAAAAAGGAGGGAAGATGATTAATTAAATAGAGATTAAACAACATTTCATGTAATGATAAAAGGATAAATCATCGGATTAATTGAATGATCAAGGGGTTTTGTTTGGTTGTTTTATAGTTTGAGACTATGGAATGTTTGGTGCGTGTGTGTGTCTATGAGTATTTTTGAAACTTGTTGTAACTCAAGAGTCAACGGTTTGGTTCGGTTTGGTGTGTGCTCTGTGCACAAGATATCCGCTGGGTTATTACACTGTGGATCATTCATCATGAGATGCTTATGCTTATGCAGCATCGTGCATTGTCATAAATAAATTTATTAGCCACATTAGAAACTCTGTACAGACTGTGAATGTGAGCTCGTGTGTATTGTGTATGGTAGGATGTAGATGTAGAATGTAATGTAGTAAATATGTGGATAGTCGAGGGTCTAGTGAGGAGTATGGAACGACTCGTAGCGTATGCAGCAGCTCTCATGTACAGCTTGTAGTTTATCTGTAATAAAAAAAAAGTTGAACACTTTACAAGTTTTTATTGTTATAAAATGTACAAGGCAATTATTTGGATAGTTATTATGGGATATTGCAGAGGTATTAAATATGAAAATGGTTCGAAAGTAAGTGCGGGGAGAGAGAGAAATACAAAGAAAAGGAGAGAGACAACTAAAAAGGAAATAGACAGAGAGAGAGAGAGAGAGAAACAGACAAGTTTTTACGAGTTTACGAGTTTCTTATTATTATATTCTGGTGTACTACTATGTATTCACTTCAACTCTGTCAAGATGGGACAAGTAAAGGAAAGAGAGGAGAAAGATGAGGAGGAGGAAGAATGTTTATCCCGCTGTCGTATTTTTGATACCTGATGCAGATGGAAAACTCCTGGGGTTAATGGAATTGTTAAGCATGAATTTACAACATCATATTCATCTCTCGTCAAACTATACTCTCCCGTTCGTTCGTTCGTTCGTTCGTTCGTTCGTTCGTTCTTCTCCTTGAACTCACTCTTAAAACACTCGTCGTTGGCAGAACATTGAAATACAGACAGAGCCCTCCTGTTTGCTCATTTCTGTGAATCGAGGGAGTCATTTTTTTTTTTTGCAGTTTACGAGGGACAGAAAATGAAAAGGAAACAAGTCTAAAATAAGAAATTGTGCGGATGGAAATTATATCTCCCTTTTATATTTTTACTTTCTCCACTATGAAATGATGATAAAAATAAAACACCGGAAATTTTGTTGACGGTGCATGGAAAAAAAGTGTGCGTGAGAGCGAGAGAGAGTTTAAATTAGTCTGACGAAATGGTCGTAATTTATATGTATCTTTTTATGAGTTGTGACCAAATAAACGTATTGATAATTTCAGTTTGTGTTCTGTGTTATGACTTGCCGTTTTTTTGTATATGTGGAGAGACGCTAGTTGTCCTTGTCCTGGTGACTGTGACGACTGTGGTGTGAAATGTGCATGGTGCGTTTTTGTACAGAGAGAAAGGGAGAGTGAGTGTTTCGTATTCTCAAATGATATTCACATTAAATTAACGGGAGAGTTAGAACATGAGCGGAAGAAAGAGAGAGAGAGAATTGTGAATTGGGTGAGTCAACTTAAATCGTGAGGCGTTGCAAAGGAAATTAGTGTAATTACTGAAACTGAGTGTATTCAAAACTAAATGCTAATACGTGTACCGTCAGTTTTCAGTTGGGGGATGTACCCACACGAGACTTCCTTAACTCAATTCATAAGTATATATGTATGTATGTGTGTATGTAGTCACATGCATAATATCCTTTTGCTCCTTCTACCACAAAAGAAACACACGGTTTGCTCTCCATGGAAATCTCCCGTTTCTCTCTCTCTCTCTCTCTCTCTGCCTGTGTTTCTGTCTCCGACAGAACAGATGTGTACGCATTTAGTTCATAATTAAAACCTGTCTCGAGTCAGGGAGCAGAATATAATGGGATTAGATAGGCACGAGTTTATTAAGCATCTTGATTTCTTGCGACACGAATTGAATGACTATTCTCTCTCTCTCTCTTTCTCTCTGGATATGAATGTAGTGAGAAGAGATTTGAGAATGTTCCTCCAGCCTGTATATATATATACATATGTAGATATGCCCATTGTTTTGTTCACATTGTACCTACATGTATGTCTGTGTGGAAAACACATTGTGGATAACGTTTACTACTTTACGGATGGGTAATTGGTAGTTTAGTCGATCCCATATACAAACTCACAGCGTACCATCTTGCACATAATCATCTAGACCACAAAACTACAACTACAACAAGAAAACGGGAACGACAACGAGAACGAGAACCACAACGAGAACGAAAGGGACAAGGACAATAATATACAAACATAAGATACACAAACACAAAAAGGCATTGAAAAGACAAATTTCTTGGAATTTGAATTGGAATTCAAATTCACGGCGAGTATATTTCCCGTAGATTTCCCCCCTTGAAATGACGAGCATTACATATAAATTAATGATAATTATGACATGGATTTTGTTTACCACAGCTTGGCCTCTTCCCTGAGTGACTTGAGTTACGATGTGGCTGTGCTAGAGCGAGCTTTGCGGACCAATGATGTAGCTAGAGTAAGGAAATGCTTTGAGAAACACCGGCATCGTTTCCAGGTAAGAACAAACAAACAAACAAACATATCTCAGATTCTCAGTGTACTAATTACTACAGTCACACTTGACAAAGCATATCGTATATATCGTAATGCTTTGAGTAATAATAATAATACTAATAAAAGTCCAAAGTTGAGTTCAAAGAATGTCGTCCCATGTCAATATTTTTACGGTGTAAATGAGGTGGCAGAGTACAAGCCTTGTTTACAAACTAAAATAGCAAAGCTAATCTGTACACAGTGTGATAGGAGGAGGAGGACCAAAGGAAAATTAAGTTGTGGTTGAGAAAGAAAGAATGAGCGAGCAAACAAGTTTTTCATGGTGAGCGGGCTGTCATCGAGTCATTGAGTACTCGTTTGAATGGCCCATTTAATATTTTATTCACATGTGTATTCAATTTAATGTGTAAATGCTTCTTCTGCCGGACGAAAGAATGGGGGAAAGAGAAGGGAAAACGAAAAAAACAGACCATGGAATGTTTAGAGCATTTTTTTCTTTTACTATCTCTCTCTCTCTCTCTCTCTCGAAGAGTTGGAGTTGATGGGTGATGGTTGAGACGTTCAATGAGAGAACACATTTCAATGAGAGTAAGACAAGTAATAGGACAGGTTAAATGTCAAGGAGGAAACACAGAGCGAGAGAATATTTCTCTCCCTCCTAAGAAAGTAGTATCTAGTTCATGTTTACTGATACGCTCATACACCGTTCGTTCATAGAGAATAGAGAGTGCACGTGTGAGGACGTGGACTGTGGAGCTTACCTTGGACAATACCATGCGGAGTCCGTGTGTTTGTTTGGAGACTCTGTGTGTGTGTGTGTGTACTCTACATAACTACATAGAGACTTATAGGGAGAGGGGAATGACTTTCTCCCTACTACTATATCAATTTTATGGATGTTCTGATGGTGCACTCGGAGGCCGCAGACGAAACAAAAGAAATGGATTCAGAGGATGGAGAGGGCAAAAGATACCCGCATCGGAACCTCTCTCTCTCTTTCTCTCTCCATCTCTCTTTTCCACTCTTTCCTTGTCAGTACACCTTTCTCTTACTCCACCCATACACGTTTTCTATCTATGGTCGTACGTTTACTCGCATCAAGGTGGTTATTCATGCATTCTAGTCACGAACTCTGCCTCTAAAACAGTAGAGAAGTAGAGAGAAGGGGCAAAATAGCAAAAAAGGAGAAAGAAAGGGAAGACGAAGAAGCCCAAGTAGAAGTTGAGAAAAAAAGTTCAAACCCACTTTGTGACCCATTCGAAAAAATTTGGCTATAGAAGTGAAAGAATGGAATAGAATGGGATAGTGAGAGAATATAGAATAGATGGAATGGAATGGAACAGGAAAACCATATTTGAAAACAAATGCAGAATACGACTGAAGGAAGAACCATTTCGATCAAATATTCATGAATTTGTCTTCGTCCAAATAGAGAGAGAGAGAGAGAGAGAGAGTGAAAGAGAGAGAAAGCGGACGGAATGGCTCTCTGCTTTCTCTCCGCTCTTCGGTTTCGGTTTCGGCTTCCAGGTTACTTTTACTGTGTACTTTAACTTTTACCAATAGCATGTAAAGAATATAATATAGAATAATATTGTATTGTGTGTATTGTATTGTATTCCATTCCATTGTACTCTGTCTGTAGTCTGTACACACTCACACACCATACACACAGGAGATAAAAGCAAGTCAACCGCAGACTAGTGGTGAGGAAAACTGAGGTCCGTCTCTTTGCAAACTCCCTCATTACAGTTCCCTTGACGGAAATTGTTTTTTTTTTCCTCTCTTTTTTTTTTATAGAAAAAAAAACGTTCAAAGGCTCAAAGCTTTCCCTTCTCCTCCACCTTCAAGTCAATTCCCCATATTTATTTCAATTCAGCTATTTATATGGGATGAGTCAACCTTTATAATGGCTCATCTCTTGCATAACCTCACTCGAATATACATGACCCATTTCACTTGATGGGAAAAAATAAATACATTCCCATTATACCGTATCGACGGCATGCATTTTTATTCACCGTTTACTTCCAAGCTAGCCGTGTTCCTTCTCTATTCCTTGCCCCACCAGCCAGGGACGGATTGTACTTGTAAATTTTGAATTTTGAGAATATTGAGGCACAAATACATACACATAAAATAATACAAGTTGACCCAAAAACATATACGATTTTTATAAACAAAGTATTTTAAAAAGGTGAGGGATTCCAGGAATTTTGATGGATGAAAAAAAAAACAGAATATATCGTAATTTGAAATTTGTGTGGAGTGTTTTTGAAGGAAAGTTTGAGAAAGGAGAAAAAGGTGGTGGGGGGGAGGGGCAATCAATATCCTCAACTACCTGCATATTTGAGTAGTTCAATAACGTGAAATCAATGAAATCGAAACTTCTTTCAATGTTCAACTAATAATGGGCTCTCCCAATTCAAATTGTGTATAGCTGGAGAAAGGAGAAGGGACTATTTGCATTGTGTACACAAATGTTGCATACATAAATATGTGATTGTGTATGAATTCAACTGTGAATGTGAACGTGTTTCATCAAAGTCTATTGTTAGACAGTCTGAAAAGTCTGCATATATAATATAAGATACATAAAGCTAAGCAAACATTCTTATTGTTAGTTTATTAAAAAGAAGAGAATAATATGTGAATGAGCTTTCCATGGATTCTCAAGACTCCAACCGACCGACCAGACAGACATTCTTTGATTCCTTTGGCAATTTTCGTACATATTACAAGAGACAAATTCGTTGGATTGATGACAAAAATGAATTTTATGTTGTAGCTTTTGGATACAGACGCGGATGGTGGTGGTGGTGGGAGTGGGAGTGGCAACAATACAAATACAAATAATGCAACAAACGCACCCGGCACTTCTTCTCAGCCAAAATCCAGGTATATTTTGAATTCCATGGTTTTTTTAAGCCTCACTTTCCTCGTCCTCCTATTTGGAATCCTAATTGTCATTTTATCCGTATCTTTGCCAGTATTCACCGGAGTATTACTTCCTCATTACATCATGATAACAAAACCCCTTACTTTTTTTTATAAAGATAAAACTCCCATAATTTTGTGTGAGAAATGTGTTGGGACAATTTAGTATAAATTTATATTAACGAAAAAAAAAGAAGAAAACATTTGAAAATCTAAGGGAGAGAAGACACAGAACTTTGGAGAAATTTTTCCATTTTCCTCGTTTCAAAACCAACCAAAAAAACAAAAAAAAAAGTTTTTTTTCTCTCTCTCTCTCTCTTTTGCTCTACAGTATGGTAAGGTACAAGTATAAATACAAATACAATGTACATACATAGATGGAGGGGAGAGAGAGAAAGCGAAGGAGAGCCAGTTTGTTTAACTTGTGGTGCAGTGTGCACCATAGTTTGAGTAAACTCCCCAAAAAGTTGTATTTTCTCCATATATTTCAGAGTATCCGGTGCTTCTATCGTATATTTTCCCTTCCCTGAACTGAAAAACTGTATACAGGGTTCGAGTTAAAATCCCGACCAACTAGGGATATCTGGATTCTGGATTTCCATTTTCCATAGCAAAGATATCCCATCCCGTATGTTCACTTTCTATCCATGAGTTTTTCCCTCTGCATATAATTCTCTCCCTTTCTCTCTCTCTCTCCTCTCTCTCTCACCGTTCCTGCCCAGCCAAGTTTCTGCTTGAGAAACACTCATTTTAATGAAATATGAATTTGCCATGAGTCTCACTACGCCTCGTGTGTCTCTCAAGCAGGTAAATTTATTTCGGCGTAACCGTCAGTCTCCGTTGTCTCTCTCTCTCTTTCTCTTTCTCTCTTCCAACACACAGAATTACCATCCTTATCCTTCTCCTTCTACATTACATTATAATAATATCAGGAACACATCGTACCTCTCTGGTTTATCCTCCTCGTCTAATGACGACAAAAAGTTTAAACGTTCTTCTTCCTCATATCATTTATGTATTTTGTACAAGGAGAATATTCAAAATTCCTATTTCACTTCCCCCGACAGTTGAAAAAACCAAAACTTTCTTGTATTATAATGGCCATTGAAATCTTCTGTGTGAAATTTCCTGTGTAGTCAACCCGCATGGCATGGTATTTTGTGCTGTCACACTCACGTACACAATGTGACTACATTTTGTCATTCTTCTACTCGTATCTGTTCCCATTCCCTGCATGGATCCATATATAAGCATTAGTATAAGTATACATATTGTTTCTTTTGAGGTTTCGGACTCGTTTCCTCGTTATCATTGTGAGTGTTGAGGCTGAGAGCTTGGTGTACGAAACTATAGTCCCTGTTGTGTGTTGTTTTCCTTCCTTTTCCATCTTCCTCCTCCTCGTCAAAACAATTGATTTACCTTTCATGTTCCCATCAAATTCATTTCAAGTCTCTTCCTCTCCTCGGTAATTTATCAATTTTAATTTCTCTCCAACTCAAAATACACAAAGTACTTGAAATTCCCTTGTAGAAATTCCCTCCACGTTCACTCGTCTCCCTTTGTCTTTTTGGTTTTCTGTGTTGGACAGGAAGCTCATCTTGAAATTGAAAATAAATTCTCTCTCTCAAGTGTGACATTTCGTTGTGAGAGAATTGTTTTGGTTGTTCGTTTAGTCGAAAACTAATTTGACTGTTGAATTTTGTTGTCATGTTTTTTTCTAAGTACAGTAAATTGAAGTTGAGAATTTGTTTTTGTTGTTTTTTTATTGAATGATTGTAGGCCTAGTGAGATTAATACAGATACAGAAGAGAATCCAGTCGTGTTCGCGAATGCTCTTCATTTGGCGGTGGAGTGGGGTGCAAATGATGCATTACGCTATTTACTGCGGGAGGGAGTGGACCCCAACAAAGGTGGACGACTCCCGGATGTGTATGACATTTCAGTGGCCGGAAGTCGGAGTGCCTCAGTCTCCGCGTGGGGATCTGGTTGTGTCTTTTGTCCCCCCAGTCCAAGGAATATAAGTCGAGATGTGTCACCCAGTCGGGAGATTGGCCGGATTTTCTCGAGGAATTCCTCAAGGAATGTGTCCAGTGAGTCCTCTCGATGTGTCTCACCTTGTCGGGATCGTCTTTGGTCCGCCAAAGAGAGTGAGAATCGAAGTGCTCATTTACGAAGGGAAGCTTTCAAAAATCTATCCGCTCGCTGTGATGATAAAACAGAGTCATCGAATGGGGATGCCGAGAATACGAATCCAAGTGAGGTGAGACCCATCATTTCCGTCGTCTACTGTACATCTGATGAGCGACGACGTTCTTCCACCGTCAAACCTGGTGGGGAAATCCTTCTTGAAGGATCTGGTGGCTCGGGCTCTGGCAATGAAAAGGATACTGATGAATGGACTTCAGGTACCGTTTTTGTTTTGTTTTGTTTTACTTCACTTTACTTCTTTGTTTTCATCAACTTCTTTCACTTTCTTTTTGTTTTTGTCTGTTTATTAGTTTAATTCATTTTCTCTCATCAACTTTCCTATTTATATATTTACAATAACTTCATATGAAATTCATGGTGGATAATTTCGTGGTTGACAAGTACTTAAAAGCGAAATCCTCGTCACAATTTCATAGGTTGATGGGAGCTTTTGCTTATCATTTTCTTATAGTACGATAAATATGTAGTAAATCCTTAGAAGAAATGTACAAAAGGAAAGTCTTTGACAAGTCTAAAGCTTCTCTCTGAACGCTAGATTATTATTGCTTTTTGTTGTCACACACACACACACACACAAATATGCCATGTTTACTTACGTACATATCTTATGTGTATACGTTTAAGGTGGACCAGCCAGGCGAATGAATCGACGTGTCAGTTGGGTCTCCAGTCTTCGTGAACCATCCGACAAGAATCGTATGACGCTTGCCACGAAATTCCGGAAACAAAAACTCCGACTCCCGCGTCAAAGATCCTTCTCGTTGGAGAGTGAGTTGGAGTTGAGGACGGTGGCAAAGCGGGCTATTGGCGTGGCAGGAGCATTAGCAAGTATACGAGAGGCGAGACGGAGCATCTCTCTCAAGAGTAGTCCTCTACATTTCCCATGGAATTTCCGCCGTGAAAGCTCTGCCGCGATGAGGGAAGGAGGCGTTTTTGCGGAACTCAGACGAAGTTCAGAGATCTTTCGAAATATCCTTCTCTCGATTGCAGGACGGGAAGAGTCGACACCCACAGGTTGGTTCCTTTCCTTGGTTCTGCTCTACTCCCTTTCTCTTTCTCTCTCTTTCTCTCTCTCTTCTCTTTCTCTCTCTCTCCTACTTTTTGCCCTTTAACCTTCAAATAAATGAAAAAAAAACTCCTACTGTTCAATCCAAAAGAAAAAAAACGTCAATTTCAGTCAACTTTCTTACTCTATTGCCCATGTGTACTTTTTCCATTTAGAGACTTTGAATATTCTTGGTTTTTCTGATATATGATATAGCAGTTGGACTTTTCATGTAGCTTAATCTTACGGGAGTTGAGTTTCTAGTTTCCAGTTGGACTTTCTAGTTTCCTTTTGCATGATATTTTGTTTCCTGAACCGATTGAGTAATATCAATATCAAGGAATTACAGAGTTTAAATGATTTACAAAATAAATAAAAATCTCCCTACCTCAATGAGCAGTTTATCCTCATATCGTCTGTTAAGTTCACAAACGAACTATAATTATTTTCCTTAATTTCGTTGACCTGTTCCAAAGGTCAAATGGCGCAAGATGGGGCTGTGGGTCCGCAGACATTATTGTCTGCCATGACCTTTTCTGTCACCCTGAATTTTTTCAGAATTTTACCCACAAAGACGGACGCAGTAGTAATAGCATTTCCGCAAATCAAGGAAAATCCTTATAGTTCGTTTGTGAACTTAACAGACGATATGCGAAAAATATGTATACGTTACGGATATGACGGATATCTTCACTTTCCCATTGTATAAAAATGTGACATGTGAAGTTAGGACAATACTGGGGGAAATGTGGAAGAGATCTTTCAATCTCCTCCTCCTCCCACAGGCTCCAGTTCAGAATTCAGAGTTCTCGACGTCCGGACAAAGGCTTTTTTCCCTTTCACGGAAATCCCCCACGTTTTTTCTGTCTATTTGTTTACTGTCGGTTACTTCCTCCATTGCCATTCTTGCCGTTCATTGTACATGTGAAATGTGAAGCTATTCTATTTCCTTCTCTCTCACTCTCATACATTTACACATGCTGAACCTCAGATTCAGACTCAGTACAGTCAGTCTGGATGTGAATGAGGAGGAGCCGAGTCCCAGTGGTGAATGAAACATTCATAGGTGGAAGTATGTCCATGTGTTCAAAGTGTACAAAAGTGTATGGAGAATGGAATATGGGTGTAAAACATGAACAAACTAACATTCCCTTTCAGTTCATGTAAGAATTGTATGAGATAGATGCAAATAGAGCCATAAAGTATTCATTAGAAGACCAGAATCTGTAGCAAGCAATGTTTTTCGTTTCCATCTTCCATGTTGCTTGACTATATCTGTAAGGTTTTCAAAAATATAAGAAGCTTTCGTTCTATAACTGAGACACACGGATTTGTCGTTGGACTTTATAGCATTTAGTTTAAATATGTAAAACTAAAACAAAATCAGAAGGAAAAAGAATGGAGTGGAAATTGAAAGAACAAGAACGGGCACGGCGAATACAAAAAAAAAACAGAGTCGAGAGATTTAATTGTATTTAATTGTAGGTTATGGAAAAGTTGTTTTTGTTCCGTCAGTCGTTGAGATATCCCAATTATTACAGCAGTCTGTAGTCGCTCACACGCACGTATGGAATATCTACAAAAGTAGTCAACTTTTTTTTTGACAGAGGCAAAACTAAAATTTTGGCGGTTCCTCATGTTTGTCTCTGTCTCTCTCTGTCTCTCTGTGTTTAAGTCTGGAAAATGATGATGATGAGAGAGTGAGAGATAGAGAAGAGTTAAAAATCCTTTTAGGGAATAATATGCGAGCATATGTAGATTGTTCGACGGGGGGAAAAAAACTTTGAAAGTTATGCGATGCTCATTGAGTTGAGTTGAGTTTTTGGAGGACGGAGAGGAAATTTGTGAAAAACAATATTCCTTTCAATTAGAAACTTTCCATGAGAGTTCTTGATGCATGACAGATTTGAAAAACGAAAAACGTATTTTAACTTGAAGCGAGAGAGAGAGAGAGTGAGTGAGTGAGAATCCATGGAAGTGACGAACACACTCAAACTCCAACTCCCCAGCACAAGCAAAAAAAATTCCATGGACTTTATATTATCTGGATTGGATTCCATCTGTACACTGATAGATCTTTGTGTCACTGTATATATATAAATATATATATATATAGCACCAGTTGTATGGTCTTAACTTTCTCTCTCTCTCTCTTTCTATTTTTAAAGATCATTGATTCATTGAGCTAGGGAGCTGTTGGAGAAAATTACCAACTTTTTGTCTTCCACTCGATCCTTTTGTCATGAGCCTTTCCATTTTGCTTTTCTCCGTCTTCTTCCCCAAACCAAAAACTACCAACCAGAGAGTTCGTACTTCATTACACATAATCTCCAATCGTTGGTAGAAAAAATGTCAATATGTCTATCTATAAATACAGAGACAATTGGACAATTGACAATTCAATATAGGACAAGAATGGCGGCAGGCGAGTAATTATTTCGACATGAAATTACATAAGTATATATAAGCTTGAATGGATGATTTGACTGTCCAAAAGACAAAAGTGAATAATAGAACGGTCATTAGGTGGCCCAACGTATAAATTATACAACCATTTAGTAGCGAGGCAACCTTTCCGGCTCTCCACACACAAATACAACTCATCGGCTTCCAATTTTCTTCACCATGGTGATAAATGTGTGAGTGGACTGCTGATACGCATACAAATGGAGTACCCAAATACTTTCCTCGACTCCTTTCCATTCCATGCTTTATCAGATGGACATTATGAGACAAAAGTTTTCCACACTGGGCAAAAGAGAGGAAGAGAGAAAGAGAAAGAGAAAGAGAGAGAGAGGGTATTGATTGGGACTCGTTTTGGGTTGATGGGAAGTTTCTGAGTAAATAAATCCTCATAAAACAAATATCACTGCATACTATTGGGGCAACTGTTAATTTATAATGTTAATTTTTATGTTCGCTCACTCCGTTTCTCTCTCTCTTTCTCTTCTTTCTCTTAAGGAAATGCATGGAAAGAGCAGGATGACAGACAGACAGATAGAGAAATGGCATAAAATGTAGAGAGTTGTGGTTGTGAGATGGAAACTCTTGAAATTGGAATCACATTGGGAGACTCTTCAACTTCCACTCGTTGTTTGTCTACTGGCGTGCAGACATATGTACGTAATTGCTCTTGTTTCTTCTTCCGTCCACCGGCAGAAGAGTGAATAGAAACAATTATTAGTATTATGAGCTTTGGACAAAATTTTGCTACATCCAGAGAGAGAGAGAGAGAGAGAGAGAGAGAGAGAGAGAGAGAGACTGTCAACAAATCGAATTGGACGGGGGAAGTACAGATATCTGCATGGAGATTAGATTTATTGAATTTGATGAGGCATTTTCAAACTTGAGTGATGGATATTAGAGAGGAAATTATTAAATTATTGAAATGTATTTGGAATTATTTGGAGGCCGGGGAAAAGACATTGATGAGATGTTTGAGTTTGAGTTTGAGTACGGACTTGCAACTAGACGTTGTAGGCTGGGAAAGCTTTTACTTGGATGGTGCATATGAATTTGTGTGTATTTTTTGGGGATACAGAGAGAGAGAGCGAGAGAGAGAAAGATGGTTGAGATGAGGGGGGAAAGTAGAATTAAATTAGTTTTTGATGGAGTAGTGGTAGTGGTAAACCGCCACGAGCACAGGTTGATTATTTTGATACATGGAGAGTTTTGTGGTACGTGTGTATGGCAGATGAGGATCAATATGATATGGAAGGGAAGGATTTGAGTTTCTCATCACTACTAGCCGCTCACGGTCGTCGTCGTTCCGAAAGAAGTGTTTCCTACTCATCTTGCTCTTGGTCAGATGTTTCTATCGGCTCGGAAATTCTTCCGCGGAAATTACTTAGCATTAATCCATCGATTTCAAAAGGACTCCTTGTGGTCTCTGTAGAAAGCCGAGGTCGGGAAGTGACCTTTGCCGACCACTACACATCCTCCCATCTGATGACTCTACCCCCAGTCTGTAAGTTCATCATCTTTCATCTTTCCCCCATTTAACTCTTGATCCAGTCAATTATACCGAGGAAATAATCATGTTTCCTGTTTCAAGTTTCAAGTTTGAAGTGTGAGGAAATGTAAGGAGTCCATGTAATTGTAATTATTTTATTTTGTCATGTGTTTTGTTCATAGTTCTAGCAGCTTGTCGTGGGCGGGCTACTCCAATTACTCTTCTTCTTCAATTTGGAGCCAAAGCTACAATAACTGTAAGCCTCTTGTTTTTTTTTGTTTTTGTTTTCTTTGTTTCACAGTTCATTTTTTGTGCAAACATTCTTTAGTGAGTCACCTAGACATCTAGAAAGTAAACAATCGCTTTTCCCTGTCCATTGTATCGTGATTTTTTTTTGTCATTGTGATTGGAGCTGAGAGTTTTCTCTTTTATTCGTCTGATTTGTATGGACGATCGATTAATAGCTTTGGATGCCAAAATAAAAATGATTTCTCATGTTCTGCCTGTATACATATTTTTTTTTTTATCCTTTTTCATTTTGTCTGAATGGATGTGATGTAGGATTCGTTGAAGAATACTCCGCTCCATTTGGCTGTGATACAGTCTCCAACCCCATGGGATCCAATTCTGGATTTGATGGAAAGTGGAGGGAAAATCATGGTGCGGAATGAGAGAAATATCTCACCCCTTGACCTCTTACCACCACTTCTCCGACTACAAAAACAGCTCGTGGCGGACTGCTGGCTGGGTCTCGTACTTGAAGATGCGGCTCACATGACAGAACACTCTGAACAAGGTATTGAGAATAGAAGAAGAAGAAGAAGTGGGGAAAAAGAAAGCAAATACCCAAGTTCACATTATTAATACGAGGTCTCACCAATTTCGACCTACCAGCTCTTTTCCTCTCCATCCATCTTCCTTCCTCCCACTTTCCCTCTTTCTGACTCTGACTCTGTCCCCACTCCAAACACACACTCCTCTTCACTCTACACCACCTCCAACTCCAACTTCTTGGAGAGAAAAATGAACATTTCTTTCTCTTCGTTTGGGGGGAATAGCGGGGGGGAATGAAAACGCTTTATGTTGCTCATGTAATCCTTTAACGGTTATTTTATAGGGCCACGAGAGACGAGTTCGAGGTCTAGTCGGCTATTCAAGAAACTACACGAAGCTCGCCATCATCGGACTGAGAAAGGGGATTTCCGTGGGAATCTGCCCAAACAGTCTCTTGAGCGGACTTCGACAGGAGTTGGTGGGGCTGGCGGGAGTGGTGGCTGCTATGGAAATGACCAACCTGGAATCTCAGAGATGCCAACTGGAAACGAGGGACCAACACAGAGCAACATGGCTGGTCCTTGTAAACTCACCTCAAAGGTAATCCATTTCCCCTACATACATAACTATGCACATATCGTATCGTACATGTTATACATATTTGTATATATGTACGTACATATATATATCTGTATATATATTTACAAGAGTGCGAGAGAGGAGAAAGTACATTCACCTTTGTGAGCGTCAAGTAGTGGAAAGTGGTTGTGTGAAATGTAAATGTAGATATATATGTCACATGATAATAAATGGATTCCAGTATTTGCCATTTGCTCTCTGACCTTGTGTGTAGTCTTTCGATTTCTTGGTTTTTTGGTCTTTCCCCAGTAGATTTGAAGATTCTTGACTCTTTAGTTACTCCTTGGCACAGCTCGCAATTGCTAGTTATGTTTCCTCTCTGCTCCCCCCCCCCCCCCACTTCTCTCTCCTCTTTCTCTCTCCTCTTTCTTCCTTACTTGGTTAGGGAAGGTTGGGATGGTGGACTCCGTGGATTTCTCTCTCTCTCTCTAGCTTTCTCTAGTTTTCTCTCTCTTACCCTTTATGTTACGTCTACTCTCTTCGAGTAGATAACGCAACCAGTCATGGAGAAGGATTTAGCTCATTTAACGATTCTCACACGCATTGCAGTTTCCCTCTTTCCTTCATCTATCTCTGCGTGTACCTCTCTCTCTCCAGCCTTCAGTCTACATGGTCGTTCTATACGGAGAGAGAGAGAGAGGGGGAGAGAGTTTCCTTTCTTTTGCAAACCCTCGGCGTGAGACCCCGAGACTTCAGGACCTACACAGAGTATAATAAATACACATGCACCGTTTTTCATAGGATATCAGTAGACAATTAAGCTCCCACTTTCTCTCTTTATATTTCTCTCTCTCTCTCTCTCTCTCTCTCTCTCTCTCTCTCTCTCTCTCTCTCTCGTTCTCGCTCTCGCTCTCCTATTTATATCTGTGTCTATGCCTAGTACTTTTCCCCCTCATACCCACATCCACTTATAGCTCATGATTTGCGAGCCAAGCAACTCGCTAGAAATCCACCAAATAAATCTCTCTCTGTAGTAATTATTCTTGCAAAAAGCCTCACGACTCTCAGCATAGCTCTGGTTCGATTACACCTCGAAAAGCTAGATTATTTCCTGCGGTCGTCTATTCTCCACCTTCCCTCCATTCACTTCCCACACACACACACACCACACACAAACACACAGGTTCTCATTTCTGAAGCACTCAACTCACACACACTGTTGGTTCCCCACACGTAATCCATTTTATTAGCGAGGAAATGCCATAAAATTCCTTTTGACAATTATTTAATGATAGGAATGAAATCAAATGAAAATTTTTAGAAATCCCATTTAGTCCAACCCCAATTGTGCATTGTTGGGATGGGAAATGGAGACTATTTGATGGCTTTCAATCCAAGAAAATTGTGTATGGCCACATAATAATAATAATAATAATAATAGTAATAATATCAACAACAATAATAATCATTCTGTCAACACATTGGAAATTTGAGAACGTCAAACTCCTCCGTGCATATGAAACTTTGAGTATAAAAAAGTTGAAACGTCTCCATTGCAATGCCAATGGATTTGGACAGAAGACTAATTTGATTTTCATCTTCCATAAACGACAGAGCGAGAGAGCGAGGGAGAGAGAGAGAGAGTAAGTGTATGTGCGTGTGCTTGTGGGAAGTTACATTTGAAATCTCAGTGGGATTGAAAATTTGATATACAGACGTCTCTTTGGTTATATCAGGATGGAGAGTGGATTGACTGGAGAGTCTGTGTGGCTTTTCCTGAACAATTGAGAATCCAGAGTGAGTACCTTCCCTTTGCTTAGTGAACGTATTGATTGAAAAAGTTGGACTGTAAAAAAAAAAAAAAGGTTTAAACGACGCCGGACGGAAATATCCAGAATGCACAATCCAGATTCAGACTCAAGCAGAAGGGGGAGAATTGTGGGAGTGAGAATGAAAAGGAGAAGAAAAGGAAAAAAGAGAGAGAAAGAGAGAGAGAGAGAATTTTCTTATCATTGTCTCTTTTCAATTTATTCATTTCAACGTCTCTCCATTTCAATGACAGCTCCATTTGAAAAAACGACATCCTTTTTTACTTCTACATGGAAAATTTTTAATATCAAACTTTATGGTCTCATCTCAACTCTCAAGACTTGAAATTCTTCTCCCCTCTCTCTTTAGATGAGTTGAGTTGGTTTGTTTGTGTGTGTCTGTCTGTCTGTCTGCCTGTATAGGTCTACCTTAAGTGTGTGTCAGCTTTCACTTTTTCCTCTATACACACACACACCCTTGTGTTTGTGTGCATAGGGACGGAAAAGGAGTTTGGAGTATGAGTTGAGATTATTATTCCTTATGACTGAGCATTACAATTGTGCAAAATTTCTTTTCCTTTGTCATGATTTTTTACCTGAGCTTCTTTTTTTGGCGTTTACACGTTTCCGTCTCTTCCCTTTTCCTCCTTGTCATCTTGAACTTTTGAAGGATCCTTCCACGTCGTTGTGCACACGGCAGTCTCACCGTCTCACCGTCTCACATCCCCATTGACAAGAGAGAAAAACTTTGAAAGAGAGAGAAAGTCGTATCATTCATATAGCCTTCTCTTTTTGAACCTCATACAAGTTGACAAGTTTTCTCATCTTTCAACTTTCAAATTACATTTTGTCTGGTATTATACCCATTCCATTGCTTCAAACGGCTAATTTTAAGGCTTTCCTCCATTTTTAAGGGAGCTAACCGGAGCCATCCATTGTCATTATCATTGTAAATTGTGGCGGAGTTTCTCGAGAAACTTGGATTTGGACACCATTTGTTTCTATACAAGAAAAAATACAGTTTCCATGTACAAAACTGTCATGTCGACTATCTTTCCGGTTTTTTATATTATTATTATCATTAATATTATTATTCTTTCACTGAGAATAAAGACAAATAAATTGCTCAAGGGGATTACCCGTAAATTATACGTTTAGAGTGCGGTGTTTTGCATGCATAGGATTGGATTGGGAAATTCTACCACGATCATTTCCCTTGAAAATAAACTCTTGTTCTTGTTCTTGTACTTGTACAAAATAAAGAAAGGTGTACATGATTCTCCCCATTAGATTTCCTTACCGTAAATTAGGATATGTTTCAAACCCGAAAGACATGGAATTTTATTTCTGAGTAAAAAGTTACTCCTAAGAGCAGAGAATCTACGGACAGAGAGAGAATGTGGTGATGTGAGGCAGAACTCGAACGTTTATAAAGAAAAATCGATGAAATGACTGCTGACTCCTGGAGCTCTTCACATTTGCAATTAAAGCAAACATTTCTTTTTCTTCCAATGAGCGCTTTATTATCACTTGTAGCGATTATAATTTAATAGTTTTGCGGCTGTATTTGTTTTCATAGGCTAATTTACCTGGGAATTTGGTTTTTTTTTTCTTCTTTTTTTTTTGAGCAAGCTGAATTTCGAACGTGTTTTCACTTTCACATGAAAAGATTCGAGGATTCTAATGAATTTGTTTGTTCATTCCCTAGAACTCGGTTGCTGAAGAAGGAATGATCGAGTCCAAAAAGAAACAACTTCGAAGACGGAAAGAAAAGAGCGGTAAACCTCATGCGGAAGCAGGTCAGTTTAGTTTAGTTATTTTTAATTGGGAATGATTTCATGATGATATTCAGTAGAGATTCCAGATTCTTCTAGAGATTCCACTCTGTGGAGACTTAAAGACTCCCCAAACGTGTTTCAAATTTCCATATTCCGTTGTGTTTTCTCCTTCGTCTATACATTCATATAAAATTACATGATTATTAATTGTGTGTGTGTGTGTACAGATCTTGGGAAGCTGGAATGGTCTGAGCTCGCTCGGTGTTTGTTAACACTCAAATCCGTTGCGACTAATGAAGAGTGCCTTGATGAGGTCCTCCATGGACTTATCCTTCATCGTTCACCCCTTCTTCGCCGGTTCCAACAAGTGCCACCTACTACCGACGTCCCCAATGATCCTCACACATGTTTATCCGGCCTTCTCCACACACTCATTTCCGTAAGTCATCCCTATCTTTGGATACTTCATATTTCGTTTCAGGAAGAGGAGAGGGACGACTCCATCCGAAATTTTTTTTGTTTTTTTAATGAGAAATCCTCACAACGAAAATCAATTCCATGATGAAATTTGATGTATAGCTTTACGAGAAAAAAAATCCGGAATTCTGACTCGCATTGTGTAAATAGTGCTAAAATTAATGAAAGCCGTTATTTGTTATCAGAGAATCCGAGTTTGAATTTGACAAAGTTTTTTTTTTTTTTTTCTGGTCGGTTTTGAGCATTGATTTTTGTGCGATATAGACAAAGTTTTGCAAGATAAACTACGGTAATGATTTTCTATGGATCCATTCAGACTCGAGAAGGAATCGTGAAAGCACTGTGTTCAGCTTCTGAGGGTTGAGCATTAGTGAGAAAATGTCATTAGATATCAAAATTTGGAATTAGCACGATCTTTTGCGATTTACTATCAGTATATGACGACGACCTCGTTGGAACATTGTACTAAACGAAATTGCATATTACACCCGGGAATATTCACTGGGAATCAGAAAGTGAAAGGGAGAGAGAGAGAGAGAGAGAGAGAGAGAGAGAGAGAGAGAGAGAGAGAGAGAGAGAGAGAGAGCTAACCAAAAACCTAGCGTGGATATGACAAAACGAGTTAATCTGCATCTGCCATATCCCTCCATGAAAACATTCATTTTAATTACGATTTTTCTAATTAAAACAAATAATTCAAGTCTGTGTACGCCAGCTCAATGGATTTCTCTCCGCAGTTCTTCCCGAACAAGTTGACGTTTCATTATAATTTCCAAGGGCGTTTCAAGCAACCGTCATATTTTTTCCTATCTTTTTACCCGTACACACAGTGGCTAGAAATGGATACGCTTCCATTTCCTTTGACTTTGTCTTCTTCTTCTTCTTCTTCTTCTTCTTCTTCTGCCTTACATTACATAAACTTTGAAAAGGCTCTAATCAATTTTAACGTTACTTTAATTACATTCAAAAGGGGAAAGTCATGGGAAGGAAATTTTCTCTCAAGTTGGTACTTTTACTTATGGATTTATTGTAGATATGATTTTGATTTTGATTGGGTGATGACGGAAAGTTTTCTATAGTTGGCGCAATTACAAATGCCGAGAGAAAAGTACCATAGGAATTTTGAAAATGGTTGTGAACTCAAGTCCAATGACTTTACAAGTCTGTTTGTGAGTATGTATACAAACGCGACGGATGGGATAGTGATTGTAAATATTTGTTTACGGTAACAGCAGAAGGGAAAAGCCGTCTGTTTTGTCTTTAGAACTGAACTGAACTGAGTGGGAGAGAAGTACATGCAATTATTATCTCATAAAGTATTGACGGTAACCACGGGACACATGAACCGTTTTAATGGTAAACTCTCATCCGGACATGTCCATGTCCGACACAACCCATTATTTTACAATGACGAGAGACCACTCACCTCCTACACCGTACACTGTACACTGTACACAGTATGTATATACAAAATGCAAAATGCAAATTCAAATGCAGGAACAAGTACAAGTCAGATTATCCGTATCTGTAGGTATTCATTCTGCACAGTGTTTTAGTGTTTCGTGTATTCACGTTTCAAAGTTTCAATTGAAAATTCCACATTCAAATTCAAATGACTAATTGAGAGTCTTGTCATTTTTCATTCAAACTTGTTTGATCAATTTTACGAGCTTGAATGTCAGAGTTGCTCAATCTTTATTGATTTCGTCAATTTTTTCTCCATTGGAATTTCTGTTATGCATACATACAAATTGGTGCTGCAATGTAGTTAGCATTATACATTACATTCGCGACGTGGCCAATGTGTTCAGGTTGAGACCGGAAGCTTTGTCAACATTTGAGGGCTTGTAGTTTTTGAAATGAAGGCACGCACCTTGTTTGAGCATGCTCCTCCTCGTTGTTCGTTCTTCAGTATAAAAATGCTGGGCATGAAGTATATGTATTTCCATCATAGATGATGGGATATTTTGTGTGTTCCATTGTGAATCCTTGTCGTTATGACATCCAAAAGTATATTTTCTATATAATATATTTTACAATTCATGGATGTTGGAACAATGGGGAATGGTAGAGAGCAAGAGCAAGAGAGAGAGAGAGAGAAAGAGGGGGCGAAGAGATGTAAAGAAATCTCTTTTCATGAGCTATACTGATACAGCGTGGACAATCCTATGAAATAAATTTTCCAATCTCATCATTGAGCAAAGCTTTTAAGTCGTTCATTCGCTCCTTGTAATCTCTCACGGCTTTGTCATGAATTATTTAACTCGCCCTCGCAGTCGCACACACACACACACACTCTCTCTCTCTCTTACTCCTTCATATGTGCAAAGACAAACCCAACAACTTTCTAAATTTAAATCCGATTCTACTCCACGCACTCTCGAGTCGTTGATTTTAGAATGTGTATACACATACACACGAGGTTCAACTCGGGGCATTGTTGAGAGTACGGAGTACGGATGCTGGATGTTGCTGTTGGTGTGTAATGTGCGTATTGAACAGAAGAACGTTAACTTTAAAACCAGGACAAGAAACTCTTGATATCTTTGATCACCATCAAAAAGTAGAATAGAAACTACTCTTTTTTCTCTTCTCCCTCTGATGAATAATTCAATGTAACATATTTACAATGCTTTCATTTGACTTGCTTCCTCAAGGAATTGGGAAATTTAAATAATAATTTTGTAAAAACAAAAAATAACGATTGAAATGAGAACGATGAGAACAACAAGAATTGAAATGGGAAATGTAAATGTAAATGACAGAGAGAGAGTTTCCCTTTTGAGTACATTGTTACGGTTGGCGGGGGGAGCATTCCCATTTTTTTATGTATACATATACCCCCAACGAATTCCAAACATTGAGGATTTGTCACATCATATATACAAATTAGCAAGCCATTTACGATTTCCAAGTTTCATACACAACCATCCGTATTTAAGTTATTGTTTTCCTTTCGAAATCATTTATACTCAAAAACAAGTCCGTATAAGAAGCATCCAGAGAACCTTTGTCATTTCCCAGAGCCAGAGCACAGTGTGGTTTCTAAATATTGGGAATTTTTGGAAATTATACACCTGAAATCTTGTCTCGTTCATTTTTTGCAATGTTGTCCATAGAAAAATTACATGATTGGTCACAATCCAACGAATTTCAGCTATTCTGGTAAAAATAATAATATTCAAATTCCACGTCACAGCATCAGCATCCACGTGCCCATTTAATTATTATTCCTGAATGAACGGTGGAGGATTGCTGTTGTGTATTTACTATTTTGCATATATATTTAAATCATATTGAATTCAAATATATATGAAATGTTTGTGTGTATGTGCGTTGACTACAGGTGGCTGTTCAACATCATGGAGCACGAGACGATCCGAAGCAATTTCTGACGGAATTTCTGGGGGTGATGACGACTTCCTGCCTGTTATTTGCAACGGGTCCTCATCCTCTCCAATATACAGCCATGGTGGCCATAAATAAACTTGTAGACATTTGTATCGTTCATCGTCTATCCAAAGAAAGGTGTGTAAGATATGTTTAGATTTTTTTTTTAATCAAATATCGATCAAATGATTCTCAAATATTTCTATACACTTACAGATAGAATCCGTCACTAGAACAACTCTTTTTTGTCTTTTTTTTGTAATTATCTATTGGATTAATGCGAATGCGAATGGGAACAAATGACAAAAAGTTTAGTATTGCCAAGAGTAGAAATGGGATTTCAATAACATTTTCATCCCCTTCTCTTTTCCCAAGTGTGTCTATGTAAGAGTGAAAGTTTTGTGAAAGTGTTTTTTTTAATGGTTCAGGTATTAGCACTCATTACTGACTAAGGACAGAAAGGAAATATATTATATAGAGTTGTCATATGTTTGGGTGAAAGAGAGCGAGAGAGAGAGAGAGCGAGAGTGAAAACAGTTGAATAGAACGGACACGAGGGGAAAAGAAAGTTATGAAAGAATTTCTTCAAGTTTGAAAGAAATAGAAGGAATGGAAGAGGAGTGAAGTATTAGGGGACAGAGATGAAATCACGATCAAATGAATGTGATGTGATCGTTTACCTTGCGGAATGCAATAAAGGAAGCTCAGTTATGATTCGAAAATGTCTCATGTCTTACATCAGTGTGAGTATGTGTGCTTGTGTGTGTGTGTGTATCGATAATGTAATATGGATGGGGAAAGTAATTTTTTGTATGGGTATCTGTTTGGGGTGGGGCGGGGTTTATTCAGTCGAGAAATTGATAGTGAAAAAACAGCTGCTGCGTGTAATAACCAAGCTAATCCAACGCAAGGAGGAACCCAACAACGAGGATCAACATCCACTTCAAAATCCTCGAGCAACAACAAAGGACAATTGCCCAAGCCGACCAAATCCAAAGATGTTGCTTCCAAACCTAGTGCCCAGAGCTCGGGTCAGGATCTCCTCGGTAAGACACACCATACAAAAAAAACAAGAGTTTTTTTTAATGTTTTCTTGTCAGGCATTCAGGGATTACAGTCACGATTAAATGAGGATTCGTTTGATACGAGTCCATTTCCACGATATCAAACAACAGCAGACATGGAATGAGAGAGAACTATAGAGCGAGAGAAAGAGAGAGAGAGAGAGAAGGAATGAGAGTCGGTGGGAAACGATAGAATTAAAGATAAAAATTGTCAACATTGACTGGAACATGGAGAACATGGAGAATGTAGGATGGAAAAAGAGAAAATAGAGAGAAATAGTGAGCGTTCAAATGGCAAGAGAAACTGCAAATTGATCAGCTCTTTTATTGGAATGAGATGGTTTTTATTTTAGTTTGTATGTTTTCTCATCAGTTCCTTCCACTTGGTTCGTTTGTTCATTCTTTTACGTTATGTACATTCACAAACACTCTCTTTCCCTTTCTTTCTCCAGTTCATCTCATCTCTCGTTTACATGACTCTTTTATTTGCCTTTCCCCTTCTTTCCCCATCATCATCCCCATGAAACAATGGCCAGATACAAAGACAGATACGATACAGAGACAAAAACAAAAACAGAATGAAACGTACAGGGAAAGAATGAAGTAACTTTATAATTCTTATTTCCTCCAATTTCCACCGTTCCCCCTCCCCCCACAAAATACTCATCTAGATGTACAAAAGACTGCGCGACTATGTCAGTACATATAAGCCCATTGAGAGGTTTTGTATGCCCAGACACGTTCTGCACTTGTGCATAATACCAGAGTTTTTCCCCTCAACTCACCTCCGTCTCTTCCCTCCGTCTCTCTCCTTCCACTCTATCAAAAACCATGAAAAATTCATCTTTCCGATATCTGTTTGTCACGAAAGTCTCGCAAGTACATGAGGAAACTCTCAGTGATTGAAATGCATTCATTCACCTATCTTGAAACTGCCATACTGCTCATAACGTCCTTTCTTTCGTCTGTCCAAACACACAGTTCCTTCCTAATTCTTACATTCTCTTTGTCTTTCTCTTTCTCCCTTATTTTCTCTCTCTCTCTCTTTCCCTCTTTCTACATTCCCCACCACGTTTACAAGATCTATTACACAGCACGCAATCCAGCTTTTGCTTCTAACCTTCCCTTTGAGAATTGTACATTTTTTCTAAACCGACTCCGTTTTTCCGAGCCAACCCACGAACCACGTGTGAAGGTTTAAACACCTGAAAAATTGAAACGAGATTAGAATTATTTTCTAATGCCCACAGCTCTCCAGATATTTATCAGTATATGAACAGATAAACCTTTTCCTTGTATAAATACTCCTTTAATATTCCACAAGGAAGAAGTGTTCAAAAGCAAACATAATTTGCGTTTCCTGGAAAACGTCAGGGAACGTGTTGACTTTCTTTTGCGCACCTGCTCACTCCATGTTCAATTTTCATGTCAATGATGATGATGATGATGCTGACCCATGTCAAATCCAGTGACACAAGTGTAATTTCATTTCAATTCCCCATATTCATTCTGAATTCAATGAATCTACTAATTTCATGGATTTATCCTTAGTCAATTACTTTTCCATGCTGTACATAAGATACATGCATTATAAATGAACAGGCAAGTGAGATGTCTGTGAAGGTTGTGTAGATCTTACTTTGAGTTCATTGAAATTGAATAGAGTTTTGAAAAAGACTATGACAGTTTTCCTCATGCAATACTGGATTGAAATGGGGAGTGGGCAGAGAGGAAATGTCTTTTAAAATTCATTTTTGTCGTCTTTACTTTCATAAAGTGAACTCTTGAACTCTTGACTAGAATGCTGTCTATTTATGCGTGCAACTGCATGAGGATTTATATTCAGTACAGGTTGAACTCCCTTGTTCCCACTGAATAAATGCATAAAAGAGAGAGAGAGAGCGGAGAGAGAGGGGAGAGAGAGAGAAAGTGGGGAGTTGGTTTTTGGTGCAACTCAAATTCATGAACTCATTCTTTCTCTTTCTTTCTCTTTCTCTCACTGTTTTACACGTTGTAAAAAGCATGCGATGGGGAGTGTAATATTTTAATACATAGTAGTGTCGTGTACATTTAATGGAAGTTCCCTTTTCTATACACACCGATCCAGTCATCTCAATTTTTTTTCTTTGTGTTGTATAAACAGTGAACTTTCTCCTGGTGAGACAGAGGAGAGTGGGCAGAAATACAGGGGAAATATTTTTGTATATTTTGTATATATAGAAGGATTTTAAATATTTATAAATAAATATCTGTCTACTTTCCCTTCCTTCCATCTCGCCCAACTTCTTCATTGAAGTACAGATAGAATTTAACGGAGGATAAATGATAAACGAAATATTAAATTGACAATTGGAAATTATTGCGTGTTATTAGTAATGAAATAAATAATAATACCAATGTGCCAACATCAAAAATATTACAATTATCGCGACGTTTGTACATTCTTTAAGGAGGACCAAAAACTCGACAAACTTTTTTTTATCTGCACTCTTTGTGTCTTCAAGTTTTCGAAACGAGGGGAAAGAAATATCCTGGCCGCTCCTGGTGTTTGTCGTGTGTAGTGTGTGTACGACTGTACGACGTACGGCGTACGGCGTCGTACGGATTTTGGTGATTGAAAGACAAGAAAAGGGAAAGAAATTGGAGGGTTGTAGACGTAAATGGCAAACGGGTGTGTGTGTGTGTGTATGTGTATGGATATCTTTCTCTATGTCTAGGATTTCTATAATGGTCGAGTAAAGTCAAATTGCTACTTTTCCCATGTGATAACAATATTTGTTATTGCTCCTCGACTATTGTACAATTGTACACCTTAGGAAATGTCTAGTACTCCATACTCCATACTACTTGAGAATGAGAACGTATGGAAGGAGAGGCTTTAGGATAATAGGATATTGTCCAAGGTCTAATCCACGCGTTCTCCTCCCTGTACAACTCTCTATATTATACCATAGATGTACATACCAGTGAGTGAGTGAGTGAGTGAGTGTGTCTCTGTGTGTGTTTCTACTTTCTAAGATACCTAGTTTTTTTTATTGTTTGTGTCTTGTCTTGTTCCTTTCCTTGTACTCTCTTGTAAGTTTTTTTTTGTCTTGTCCTTTTCGTGAGCAATCGTCAATGAAATTCTTTGTACGTGTAGAGAAGCGTATCAGATCACTAGTGAAGCGGAGTCGCCTTGACTCACTACATTTCTATATGAATGTGTAAAGCTAAGGCCCCAAAGAAAAACTCTCTCTTTTTGGATTTGGCCATTCTCAAATTGTCTTCCATATAATATGTATATATATGTTATATGTATCTTTGGAGAGCTTCGGATCGGAGCACAGATGAGAAGTATGGAAATGGAGAGACAGTGTGAGAGAGCATCAGATAGATATATACAGATAGATAAACAAACGAGATATTTCTAAGATATATATAACGCCTTGTAGCTCGTAGACATCTCCAGTTTTCCCTCCTGCCGACTTTACAGTCATGTGTATGTACAAACTACATGACTTTCCTCTGTGTACACTATACAGCCAGCCTACTCGTATCTGTTTTATTTGTGAGAGGAGTCGGGTGTGTGTGTGTATGTACATACAGATTTATTCACATATTTCACATTTGTTTGTGTATGTGTAAAATTTATTCATAAGACTAGACGAAAATTGAAAGAGAGCGAGAGAGAACATGAAAAATCCACGTACAAATACACATGCCGTGAGATTGTGAGTAACTGATGTAGAAAATTTGGCATTTACACGGCTTTGACTTTTCTGCAAGATTTTCCGATTGATTTTCCGTGTACGTAAGATAAGTGATGGAAAACGGATTGGTACTGCTGGGTGTATGTACGTACATGTACTGTGAGAAAGTGGGTGAGTGAGTGAGTGTTTGTGATTGGGATTGGGATTGCGTCAGTGGAAGTTAAAGAATGCAAGCGGTACTGTTTGATGTCACTGGATTTGAATTATTTAATTATCCCGACGAATGCATTGACAAGTGAAGCGTGTGAGCTATTCCTTTGATCCGGAGGTGATTTCTGATGTAAAGTTAACGTCTTCATGACAAAAGATTATACATGTGAACCCGCTTTCCTCGTCGTCGTTTTCTTCTCTTTCTGCATGTTCACTTTCACATTCTTTCTCTCCCGCTCTCTCTCTTTCTCCGTTTCTTTCTCGCTTTCTTTCTCAATTTCTTTCTTGAATTCTTTCTTTCTTGGAACTCTTTTCCCCTCTCTTTTTTCTCCTCTCAATTCTCCAATTCTCGCTTTTTTCCTTCTCAGTTATTTCTTTCATAGCTCCAAAGTTAGAGTCGATATATCTTGAAGCTCTCTCTCTCTTTCTCTCTCTCTCTGTATTCTCGCAACTCTTTCTCTCTCCTGATATACTCACACTTTGGCATCCGGTTACAAAAACAAAAATTGCCGATAAGCCTAAATGGCTCTTTGTCTCCGTTCTCGACAGCGGAAAAGACATTTAAACCCGGTTCGTTAAATGATTCCTTGTCGACTTTGACTTTAACTTTCTTCGTCCCTCTCACAAGCACGAAATTCCATAGAGTCTGACTTTTTCGTCCTCTACAACGAACCAAACCGTCTTTTCCCTCTTTTTTTCTTCCTTTCTTCCTTCCTTTCTTTCTTTCTTCTTTTCATTTCTCTCCTTTGTAGAATTGTGCGGGGATTTTCGGGTTCCCTGTGTGAAGATGTCTGTAGATCTTTCGTATTTTCCACAGTGATATTTCCTATCAGCTTCAAATATCGATTTGCAACTCATTTCAATACTCAACTCCACATTCACTCTTTTCCTTTTCCTTTTCATTGTCTTGACTGGAAGGAAATAAAGGGAAACGAACGAACCGAGTTCCCTTTCCATTCACTCCTCTCGTTTTTATCTTTTGAGTTGGAAAGTCTCTGCAGTGTGTTTGTCGTGTGTGTGTGTGTGTACATTTACTTCCTTGATTAAACTCATTGCACATCATATTCCGGAGTGAGTCTTCTTCAGCGGAGAGAAAGCAGAGGAAACTTTTACATCCTGGTTGAAAACTTATCCTTCACATGTAAATCGGAAGTCACATGTATAGGGTCCAAAACTATTTACGTCCCTACATAAATGGAATCTGAATTTGAAATTTTATGAAAACGTCCTGTAGTCATCTATCAAATTCAGTTTGGTTTGAGATTTCTCCGTGTGTTTGTGTTTGTATTTGAGTGCGGAGCTAAAAGTATGCACATGAGTTTGGAGAATGGAAATTTAATAGATGGGGGAAAGAAATTGAGTCAATCTCTTTTTGAGTTTTACCAAATGTGAAGCTTTTGTGAGGACACGAGATAATGAAAAAACGTAATGAAGAAAACTAAACTTGTTTTGACTGAACAACTACATCAGTGACGGAGTCTAAGGCTTTTGAGTCCACACAAATGTGGACTCCAAAGCGTGTACAGATATAAATGAACTGGAGCCTCACGCCGCTGTCTGTACAGAGACTGGAAATTCAGTTCTGTTCTCCTTGGGTAGTCAAAGTATCTACTAACAATAAACGAAGCAGCACACACTCCATATATTTAGAAAAGTCTAAATGTCTCTGATGGCATCTTCCATTCTTCAGTCCCCATCTTATTTCTAAAATAAGCGTGCGTAGATACATGAATACATGTACAAATATCACAATATAAAAATATCTCCATTTCTTAGACATTTGTACACACAAACCAATGGGCATGCTTGAATGGAAAAATCTCCGTGTTTTCTAACGTATATTTGCGTACAAAAAAAAATGAATTATTTGTAGATATTTTTTTTTGGGGGGGGGGGG
Organism: Gisinianus flammeolus; assembly: GCA_034699125.1. Classification (NCBI taxonomy): domain Eukaryota; kingdom Metazoa; phylum Arthropoda; class Collembola; order Symphypleona; family Katiannidae; genus Gisinianus; species Gisinianus flammeolus. The sequence goes on from JAIUND010000260.1 coordinate 49,462, forward strand.
GATTTCTTTTTGTATTTCTGTATATTTCTGTACATGAGATTTGAGTTTGGAGATTTTTTCCCCTTCGTATTCATTTTTGTCCTCACGTTTTTCCAGTTGTCGTTTCGTTCGTACACATGACTGAATGATATTCGTGTGTGTGTGTTTGTGTGTTTGTGTGGAGTTTTATAGATTCTCTCACTCCTTCTTTCTATACTTACTTCTCTCATGGCGGAGTGAATTTCCGACTAGCTGACTCGCTCACATAAATCCACTTCTTTAAATGTTGACGTACTTTCATGTAGTTTCCATTACAAAGATTACATTCTTTGATGATTTATTCAGTTGACTTGCCGTGATTGTAAGAAGCTATTTAATTCACAAGTCTGGACTCGAATTGAAAAATGTATTTAATCATGTAGATCATGATATGAGGAAGAGCTCCCCATCATATTTCAAATACACACACGCACACACACACACACGTCTACTTCTGTGTAGTATGGACTGTGTTTGTGTTTATATACAGTACGGTTGGCAGGCTATTGAAAATTTCAAGAGAGTAAGAAGAAGAAAAAGAAAAAGAAGAAGAAGAAGGAAACACTTACGTGACAACAACATGACGGATTCATTTTCTGTTTGTTCATGTTTATATTTCATAAGTCTACCCACATTTTCCTTGTTTTTAATATGTTCCTGAATTTCCCTCACGTTCAAAATTGAATGACATTTATTTAAATTCCTTCAAGATGAATAAACAACTTGACTACTGATATTTTCATAAATAGTGTGAGTTCCGAGTACCAGAAGGTAGAGAAAAAGGTAGAAAAAAATAAATAATAATAATCCCGCGCGCAAACTTCCTTTTTCCCCGACACATTTTTCGACATTCTAAATCTATCATTGCAGAATTGGAGATTTGAGGTTAACACGCATAAATGATTCAGTCGAGTTTGACTCCTTGATTTCCACAATTCTTTTTTCGTGTGAACTTAGAATAGGAATTGATTTTTGTTTGAGTGTGTGAGTGTGTGTGTGTGTTTGTAAAAGTAAAGTGTAAATAGTCAATATCAACCATCAAACGAAGAGAGACCAATGTGCAGTGCAAAGGGCATTGGAGTTTAAGAGAGCAAGTTTCTCCGTTTATATATATACGTATAGTTTATAAACACATTTGAATTGGGGAGAGCAAAGAAGAAAAGAAAAAAAGAGAAGGATTTGAATACCAAAGAGAACCCGACGTTTTTTTTATCACAGATTGTCATCAGACAATTGAAGAAAAAGAAATCGTCGTTGTAGTCGAGTAGAGTTAAGAGCTGCGGATTTGGGGAGAAAAAAAAATCTGTGTGTGGAAGTTGATAAAGGAGAGAGTCGAAAAGAGTTCACACAAATGAATATATATTAATTTTGTATTGAAGAGTGAAGTTGGATAAGGACATTATACAGTAGGAGTGGCCGAGATCGTGTTGAAGGGGGAGGAAAAGTCATTTGTCCTCGTTATATCTCTGTACACAAAAGTTCACACTCTAAACACACACACACACAAACTTGAACTAACGAATATTGAGCGTTGTAACGTGGAACGGAACACACTGTGAAATGTGTACTAATGTGTACACTGTACAGTGTACAGTATAGTGAATACACGGACATGTGAGTTTAAATGAAGATTTTTGGTTTTGATATTAGTTTTTGAACTGGAAACACAAAGTATACATTCAGAGCTTGAGCTTTTCCCTCCCTTTTGAATTATTAAAGAAAGAAAAAAAATATTTGTAACTCAGTGGTGGAAAAGTATAGCTCTAGAATTTCTATTATGAGGTTATTATAAGATAGGGAAAGGTAATGAACCCACGAAAATCCTCATCTCGGTATTAAATTAAAACACGGGAAATATTTTTTTTGAGGGAAACTTTTTCCACACTGAATAAAAAAAACTTTACCTCAAAATGTGTTTAGCATGATATTGCGTGGTGTGTGGAGTTGAGGATCGGTATGTAGTTGGGTGGAGTGAGTGAGTAAGTGAGTGAGTTGGCAAGTTAACTTGAAACTTTTGAAAATATTTTCAATTTACTTCCACTCCCCTCCCCCCACAAATATTTTGGTGAGGAACTTTTTGTAAATTGTAGGTGGTGGAAAGGGACTGGTCAAAAAGCTCAAACAAATTGAGGACTATATTCAATTGGGAAACTTTTGACTTTTCCACGCTCAAACCTCTGGCTAACATGTCTTTTCTCTTTAACATGGAATTCCTCACTTCCCTTTGAATTCTCAATGAATTGAATATTGAATTGCATTAAAATGAAGTGGGTTTTGTGCATGGTGAAATTCAAGCTATCTCTCTCTGTCTCTCAATGTGTCTGTCCATTGGTCGTGAGTTTAGATGTATTTCCCATTCTGTGGTGAGCACACAAGTTGAGAGAGAGAGAGAGAGAGTGAGCGATTTAAATCTTTTAGTAGCCTTTTTACCTCTACCTTTTATGCATGACATTGAGTTGGCGTGGGTAAATGGTAAATGGGAAAGTACATATGCATATAATTCTAGTAAAATTTCCCCCTAATTATTTCTAATATGATGCGAGCGAGGATGGTAATAATGTACCTACAGATATTCTCACAAGCACCCCTTCATTTGTGCCTACAAATAATGTGTCGTGAGTCTCTAAAATCAATTTCCCAATCTCTCTCTCTCTCTCCTTCTTCTTCTTTACACATGGCTGTAGATTGTGTAAAAAGTCCAAGAGAGTTTTTTTTACACCTCTGACTTACTCACTTGTACACTTTGCGAAGATTGATTGAGCTCCAAAGTTTCTTGATTCTTGTCATATTCCTATTGGATATATTGGATATATTCAGAATCCGACTGACATTAGCCCTATACGATACGACATTATTACATTTTATGTACAGATATATTAGACTAATATTATTAGTATTAGACCAACGAACACGAACAACGAAGACACCAGAAACAGAAACCTATACTGAGTAGACAGACAAACTGTGGACATTCTACAAGAAATCTTGGTACACGGCACTAGAGAAGCAGCTCATAAATCATGCTCGTAAATGTGATGGATGTAATTCATTTTTTTTTTGCATACATACATACACACACTTGTTTCTTATGCAATGTTTCCTATAATGAATTAGTCTACTCAAATGCATTTCATCTATACTTTTTCACGAGGAAGAGGAACAAAAAATATTATCGTAATTGTACGAGACTCTGAACTGACTTAAGACAATAAGAGAAAGAGAAAGAGAGAACTTTCAATGTTTTTTATTTCAATTAACGTCATTATGCAAACCCCTGGGCTTTGTCTGTGAGAGAGAGAGAGAGAGTCAGAGTGTGTATGCTGCTGAGTATGTAGAGAGTTGACAAGGGAGATGAGGAAGGTTTGCGAGAGAGACGTGAGACGGAAGAAATTCTAGGTGATTTACATTTGCACATGATTTCAATATTTAATGACTCTGTCGTAATATAAAGTTGTGTATATCGTAATTGAGGGCGGAGTTTCAATTTCTCTCTCTCTCTCTCTCTCCCTCCTTGATTTGATTTGGTTTGAGAACGTGTGTATAAAGACTAAGAACGGATATACATATATATAAATATAGATTATGCCATAGCTCTTACTCTCTCTCTCTCTCATTCATTGTTTACAATATTCCGTGTACCTTCTCATGGTTTTGAATTTGGCTTTGACTTTGAGTCTCTTCCTCTGTTTCATTCGTGTCTGAACTGTCTTTTGGTTTACAGGGATTTTAGAGCCGGCTGTTGGGCCTGTGGTGAATATTTTGCACAATGCTGTGACTTTGTACAAGCGGACGATTGGATCACGTCAAATATGTACACCATCCGTCAGGTAAGCTTCCTGCACTCCTTCGTTCGTCGTCGTCGTCGTTTCCTCCTTACTTTTACGCTAATTACTCTACTGGATAGAAAGTAACTCAACTCAACTCAAGTCTTGCGAATTAGACAGACAAGTAGAAGTGGAATTGGAATGTAGGTACAGAAGTACAAAAGTACATAAGTACATAAGTACAGAGTAATGTTGTGTTGGGATTTCAAAGAGTACGATAGTTTGTCAAGGAAGTATCTGTATGTAGAGAAATTAAATTCACGAGGAAAAGAGGGGGAAGAGAGCTGATCTGTAGTGAAGAGCGACAGACGGAATAGACAGACACGGAGAAACTAAGATTGATTCAAAAGATCTGGGTTTTGGGTGACGCTCTGATGAATAATAGAGTAAAGTGGAAAGTGGAAAGTAGAAAGTATAGAAATGACCTGAAAATCCTCTACATTGCTTTCCTATCAAGCTCAGATATTCATGTAGGCAATCAAGAATTAATAGAGGGAAAAGTATGCAGCTATCGAGAGAGCACGAGCTCTGCTGCGTTGTGTTGTGTTGTAGCAGTCAAGCACATTGAACTTTTCTACTCGTCTTTTTTAGGCTTTAATAATAAAATTTTGTTGTTGTTAAAACTTTTTTCTTTTGTCTTTTGAGTCGGAGAGCTGTATGTGTCTGTGCGTGTCTGTGTGTGTGGGTAGTGAAATTCATTGATTTCGATTGTTTTCCTCATGGTGTCTTTTTTCCTGTTATTGGGTGGGGTTATTGGGGGGATCCTGTGAAATAGGCGGAGGACTTGCAGTGCACACTGTTTGCAATTGTTGAGTGCTCGACTCCTCGTCTTTCTCGTTCACTCTCCTGCCGTCCAAAAGTCTTTAGTGAGTGAAGCGCCTCTTCGAATCTTCATCGCTGCCCTCGATGCTACACACGACCCAGTAAGCCTAAATTACATTACTATTTAAAATTATGTTTCCTTTCCATCCCTCCATAAAATTCCAATGGGGAATCCCAGTTTGGATTTTGTCTAGTCCAACAACAACAACGAAAACAACAGCAAGAACAAGAGCAACTATCTGTAGAAACAACTCTCACGAGTTTTCTTCCCCCAGTTTTCTCGTTTTCCGTTTTCTCATTTTCCCATTTAAACCGAGTATGAATGTGTTGGAGTCTCTCTGCGTGTGTGTGTGTGTGTTTTGCTGTTTTGTGTATAGGAGCTTGGGAAGCCATCGATTTCCTTTTACTGCAGTGACTTTTCCTTTTGCCCATTTGTATGGTCTGCGTGTAGGATTTTTTGCCATTACATTTAATGTAATGTAAATATGGTTTGTTGAGGTAAATTTACTGAACAACTTATGAACGCTGTTCACGTCAATTGTTTTTGGGCTAATAGAGATAGAGAATCAAAAGAATTTGGAGAAAAATACACTTGATTTTACCCCCCTCCCAATTTTTACTACCGCACCTTGTTCAGTTTGTTATCCGCAATTTTTCTTCGATCTCCCTCTCTCTCTAGAAAAAATGTGATTTTTTCCCGAGTTTGTTTAGTTTTTCCCACTTATAATCTCACATCTGTGATTTTATAGTGGCATTTACTTTTGTCTATGACTGCAGAGATGTAGAGAATCAGAGAGTCAAGAAAAGAATCAAGGAGAACATGAAAAAGTTTGTTGTCTTTTGTTTTGTTTTTTACTCTACTTTCCTTTTGTTTCTTCTCGATTCAAATGTCGATCAATATCATCTCTTTGAATGGCGTGAAGAATAAACATGCATTAGCCTTCACTATCTTTTCTATATATAAAAAAATATGTCGGAATGCCGAGCTAAAATACTACGATACTCTCACCGCAGAAAATAACAATTTTTTTATACAAGCATGCTATTTTTCATGGCTAAAAACTAAAGTTTATTTTATGAACGTTGATGGGAAAGATTGATGGGATTCTCAACCAGCCGGCATCTCACCAAAACCAAAATCAATAGTCATCATTGAATTCTGTGTTACATGTAGAAAGTATACAAGGCAAATTTCCATTTACGAATATGGCATGAGTCTATGAACAAACATTGATTAATAACAAAATGTAAAATCCTGTACAGAGGAAATTTTGATACTTTTGTTTGTGGTCAAAATGTGTGTATGAAATGAGCAATTTGTTTATTGTTTTACTTGGAATGGTTATGCAAAGTCTGTGTATTTTCAAAATTGGGAACAAAAAGCGGAGTAAGATCCGTTATACACAGAGAAGAATCCTGACTGAATGGCTCATTTTGATGGATGGTTCCTCATCATCATCTCATCATGTTGGCCAATAATTGTGTGTTTGTAAGTGTGTGTGTGTGTGTGTTTTTGGTTGTATGGTGAGAGAGATGAAAACCGAAAACGGATAATGGGAAACGGACTCTAATGTGTGTGTTTGTTTGTGAATTTTTGTGGGGAATAGGACGACTGTTTTAATGATTAGAAATTAGATGGGGGGGGGATTTGACTACTGTAAAGGTTTCCTCTGTTTATACATATGAAATGTTGTTTTTCTCTGTGTATTTTCCCTTAGCAACTACTTTGTCTGATCTTGCAAATCTTGGCAACGCTCGCCTTAGATCCTGCTCATCACAAACCACTGATAGACGCGGGAGTCGCGGATGCTTTACCGCCTTTACTTTTACCTGCGGACGAGTTTTTCTACACGAATCACACAACTCTGTTTGCTCGTTACGTGAAGCATCATGCCGCTCGATTGCTTGTCTACTTGGGACTCCATCATCGGTCTGCTCTCCGAGTCAGTGTCTTTGATCTCATCACGGCAGGTTTGTCAACCCACTAAAATCCAAGCTTTCCCTTTGTCTCTCTCTATCTCTCTCTTTCCATCTCCATCCCTCCCTCTCTCGCTCTCTCTCTCTTCCCTCTCTCCTACAAAAAATGTGTATGTATTGCACGATGGACTCGTAGAGATTGTTTGCGATTGGATTTCAACTCAAGTTTGGAAGATCATTACCGTGTTTTTCTCTCTTTGTATTATCTTTTGTACCTGCCCGTGTGTGTCTTTTATTTGTCATTGCGGTTTGTTTTTCCGCTTTCTCTTTCTCCTCCAAGTCCATGTCTGTCTGTATTGTCTCTCTTTCTCTCTCTTCTTTTGAGCTCCCGATTGTACACACATCAATTGAATCGTGCTTGAATTTTGTACAGACGAGTCAACCGTTTCAAGTGGGACGCTCAGCAATGAAGATTTATTTATCACTTGGACTTGCTCAACGCCACCGCCTGTCCTGGGTCATCCAAATGCGGCAAGTGGAGTCCTGCCTTCCATCATTGTCATGTCTGTCGAATCCACTCTGATCCGAGTGCTCAAATCGCTAGAGGTTGGTCCTCTCTTTTCTCTCCTTCTCTTTCTATTTTCCTTTATCTTCATCGTCTTCCTCTTGTTCTCTGGAAATAGACGTGGAATCTATATATATTATCGTCTTGTTTCATTTTACCTAAAAGGTTACTAAGAATTCAAGGCTACTTACTGTATCTGACGTTTCAAACAATTGTCCCCAGAGGGATTTCCCTTGTAGTACTCTCTCGAGGCTGTTCCATGCAGAGTCCGACGCTTAAACTCTCTCTCTCTCTCGCTCTCTCTCTCAGTTTTTCTCATGACTCTCCTTAATCCAATCCCAAGAGACTCAACACTATAGCGAATGCTCAAATGTTATAAGACAACGACAGAGCAGAGCGAGAAAGAGTACACGCGACAATAAGAATAAGAGAAAATTGTAGAGCAATCTTTCAATAAGAGTTGGTCTTCTGCTCGGGCTTTTTACATTTCCTGCCCACTACCGGGGTTTTTGGGGTCAAATGGGTTTTGGGTCAAATGGGCTTTATTAGGTCGCCCCATGTGGGTTTTGACACTTTGTCTAATACGACAAATGACGACCCCAAAACCCTCGTTTTACCCCCCCAAAAAACCACAAAACCCAATTTGTCCAATAATTTGGCCATTTTTGTTGCCGGAAAAACCCCCAAAACCCACCCAATTTGCCCAACTAAAAAGCCCGGGCAGCCAACTCTGCTTTCATTTTTCTTTTCCGCTCTCTCTCTCTCTTTCTCTCTTTCTCTCTTTCTCTCTTTCTCTCTTTCTCGTACCTTCAGATATTTGCTGAGCATTTGACTTCCAACTTATGACAACTTGCCCATGTTTCATTTTTTTTACCCTCCCACTCGTACATGCAGTCAAAATGAGTGGATTTAACATTTGAGAAATGGAAAGAGTTGGGATGATGGAAATGGGAATGAAAAAGTTTTCCATTTGACTCTCTCATAGTTCATTTAGTTGATTTTTGGCGTGTAATTTGGAGCATGTCTATGCATAATGTGGAACGTTCATCAGAGCAGAGTAAAAATTGAAATTCAGAAGGAGAGAGGAACACAAGAAAAACTTTTGTTAATGTTTTTCAACGTGTGTAAATGCGTACATATCTATATGAAGGCGAGTGAGTTTTTGTATGTTGACTGTCTACATGTCTACATGCTCGATAATAACAAAACGTCCATGTAGGAATTCTTATTTAAAAATTCACCGAGAACAAGAGTGAGAGTGTGAAGGAGTAGGAGTAGGAAAAGGAAGAAGACGTGGAGAGAGGGAAACTTTGTAGGTACTCCTAACCATTTGTAATCATACCTTGGAGAATATGTACATGATTACACACAAATGCCATGTATGTATAACGTGGATAATTGAGGACGTCAAATTCCACCAAGGAGTGTGTTCGTGTATATTTGTGTGTGCACAGGTATGCGTTTGCAGGATGAAGAAGCCCGTGTCTGTCTGTGTGTGTGTGTGTGTGTGTGTGTGTGTGTGTGTAACTTTCTTCATGTCTTTCATCTAATTTTTTTTTCTTGTGTGTGTTTGTGTGTGATGATTTAAGGTGAACGTTGCTCCGGGTTCTCCATACTTAAGGGAGCCATCGTCCACGAGTTGGTTGAACCAAAGTCCAAATCGTAACTGCTTTTCTCCACTCAATTTCCGACGGCACTCTGCCGAAGGTGAGTCATTTCCTCTAGATATATTTTGATCAAATATTGAATGAATTGTAGTTGCGAGAAGAGGAAAAGTCCAAGTCGTGAGAAAATGGACCGAGGAAAACATATTTTTTTCTTCTCTTTTATACTTTATACTTTAAAGCTAAGGTAAATTAAAAAAGTAAGGTCGATTTTTTGGGGGGGAGGAGGAGAAAAAGTTGAAAGTTGAAAGTTGAAAGTTGAAATAGTTTGGTTGAATTATTAATGAGAGTGTGTGTGCGTGTGTTTTTTTTTTTGTGTGTGTGTTTGTGATGAATGGTGTTGTAGCGGGGAGACGAGATAGCATTGGAGGACCGGAATTGGATCCAGCATTTGTCCGAATATTTCAAACATGTTACTCAGCGGTAGTTCATCCGACGATTTTATTGAGACTTCTCCTCCATCGGCTCCTCTCCACCGGCCTTGCTCTACGACGGTGGAAAAGTTGTGCTTCACGTGCCTCCTTTGCTTCCGCGTACTCGGGTCACTCTGGTCATTCAATATTTTCAATGTTCTCCGGGGACTCGAGGACTTCAAGAAGTCGAGCTTCAAGTACTGACACAGAATCACTTCCCCTCCGCAGGCGGAGACAAGTAAAACAAAAAAACCATTTAACACAATTTATCACCACATATTTATTATTCCAAATGAGAAAAATAAATCTATGGAATTTCAAGTTCAACTCTCAAAGCGCAACGTTCAAAATAATGTGTGTTCTGTTTGATGATTTAGGTGAGTTTAACTGTGGACTGTGGACCAGGAACAAATTTAAATGAAGGGGAGGAGAATGAAGGAATTTTACATGAATTGGAAGAGACCACCTCACCTGATGGACAACAGCAACATCAACAAATGCAACCACTCCATCAACTACAACAATTACAACAGTTACATGAAACACATTTACAAGAACAAAAGCAGCAGGAAAAACAAAAACAACAACAGCAACATCAACATCAAATTGCACCGCCACAATCTCCAACGAGAAAAGGGAGTACGATCCGTGGGATATTTTCCAAATGGAGATCATCCAGTCAGGAGGCGTCAATTGAGAAAAATGAGGATATGCAAAGACTGACGGTGGAACATCAACCGGGGAGTAATTTGTTGGGTGGGAAAGCCAGAGAAAGTTCAATATTCGGTCTACTTCCTTTAGCTGGACTCCGCTCGGCTGCTTCAAGAGAGAGTTTACAAGGAGGAAGTGGACCCAATAGTCAAGCAAATACACCCATCGGATCCCCATCTTTTTTATCAAAACAGGTGGGAGCTTCAACTTTCTCAATTTTGTGTGTTCAAATATCCTCACAAAACAAAACAAAAGAAAGTACCGACATATTATTACACAAAGGGAAAAAAACACTCTCTACATATGTAGTGCAATATTTTATTTTTTACTACTTGAAAAAAAAACTATGAAGTTGTGGATAAGAAAACCCGCCCCATACCAGTATCTAGAAGTCGAGATATTTGAGTTTTCCTTTTGGCCGCTTTGGCGCCACGGCGTTTCTCGATGATTTTTTAATTCGAAAAATCAGAAGAAAGAAATCATCATATATTTTGTTTGAATTCAATTAAACGTTGTAAATTAATTAAAAATATTTGCAATTTTTTTACAAATTTCTAACTGTTTACATAAAATAGCCCATGTTTTTCTGCATATTAATATGCAAAAAAGTGAAAAATTGCTTTCTTATCCACAACTCCATATACAAAATTGTAGACGAGAGGGGTGAAAGCATGGGAATTGAATGTGTAGTTTGCTGATGGTTGTGTGTACTCAATTGGTTTGTTTGGCTTCCTTAGTTCTCTGAAAGACACGGGCATGAAATGAATCAATTTTTATAAAAACATAGGATATTGCAGATTTTTATTCTGATCAAGGACCTTTATTCCAGAGCTTTCGTTTCGGTAGTCTTCATCACGGACGGAAGACACGTCGACTGAGTAGAAATAGATCATTGGATGTCTCCACCGAGGCCACATCCCCCAAAGACACGCCAGAAGATGAGATCCTTGCCTTTCAAAAAAGATTGCAAAATCTTCCAGACTTTTTAGACAGTTCGATGGAGCCTCCATCCCCACCCGCCTTACCCCCTTCCTCCCCTCGACCACGGTCCAGATCTGTGCCAAAAGTAACGTTGGATGCTCCACTTCCACTCATCTACCCGGGTCTTTGTGGCTCCTCCTCCCCACCCACCTCCCCCACACTCCCCCTCCCCCCACCCGCGACACATTTACTCAGTCCATCCAGTCCCATCCGAGTTTGTCCATCGAATCTCCCTCAACCCATCCCCCAACCTGCCCCTCCCTCCCCCGGCTTCCTCACACCCCACTCCCCCAAAGGGCCCTCCCGAGGTTGCACTCCCTTCAGTGAACAAGACAACAAATCTTCACAAGGGGGCGGAGGGAGTTTGACATTAAATGATCGGATTGATGCTGCTAGTCGGAGGAGCTCCGTGTCCCCACTCAGCTCTGCCACCAAACGAAATGACAGTATTTTCATTAGTGATATGCCAAGTGTTCATCGAGCCGTTCTCATTTTTGTTGAAGTAAGTATATGTATATATTTTTCCGGGATGTATAAAGTATATATATATTTCGACGGTTTCAAATATTTTGATTATTTATTTGGTGGGAGAGAGAGAGAGAGAGAGGAATTTGGAATTCTTTTATTATCATATATCTTGTATACATTTTGCCTCCCACAAAAAAAAGTTGAGACAAAGAAAATGCATTGCATTTGTATATGTGAAGTTATTTTATTGATTGGTTTTTATTAGAGTTTTGAATCCAGTTCCGTGTGTGTGTTCTATTGTTATTGTCTGTTTTGTATATAGGATTGGATTACGACTTGCAGGCCTCATGGGAAAAATAGTGTGATACGAGAACTGAAAGATTTCGTGGCTCGTGTATCATCTTGTGGTCCACCTTATTTACGTTGGGCTGACCACATTCGAATCCTGTGTCCATCCCTGGTAAGGATTCCTTCCTACATTTTTATTTTACTGCCTCCTCATCCAAATACAAAATACAAAATACAACTACAACCATGGATGTTCCATAAAAGTTTATTGCAGTCACACATTGTTTTTTTCCACCTGAACACAATTCCGTACAAAAGACTCCACACTTTTGATTGTCTATGAACATCGGACATATATATCTTTAATCTTTAAACATTGAATTGGTTTTCTTATTGGGAAGTATCATACATAAAAAAAAATGTATTTTTTGTTGTTGTTGTTGTTCTGTTCAAGGTGATTGAGGATGATGCAAATGAATTGGAGTCGTTGGAAGCCATTGCAAATGAATATTGGGAGGTAATAAAAATGATACTCAAAATATTGTACTCACGGATTACATAGAGTTCGTCTCCAAACATACAACATATAACATATGGAAATGGTGTAAAAATGAGTGTGAAATCGTAAATTAAATTGTATATATGTACACCATGGACTCCTTGTTCTTGCGTAACTTGGAAACTAACGTAACTTTGAGGAAAGACAAATAGGATGATGACACTCTAATTACCAGTGATTTATGAGTTTTTGGAGCATGATCTGCTTCTCTTTCCCCTGCCCATGGGGTCACAATTCAGAATTTAGAATTCAGAATTCAGAATGAGAATAATACTTATAGTATAAGAGCGAGAGACTATAATGACTGGAGAGCTGTATGTATGTATACGCCATACGGATACGGATACATTGTATAGTATTGAATAATTATGGGTGTGTTACAGATGCAACGGTTGGTGGTGAGTGGAAGTTTACCTTGTAGTAAGGAAGAAGCAGCTGTGTTGGCTGGGATCCAACTTCGTCTTGAAGAGTGTTGGCCTCAGGCTCGTCCACCACCTCGACCGGCTCCTCATCATCATCATCCACAACAACTAGTCAACATGCCAGGTCTCTCTCTCAATTCTCCAGCACCCATGACCCCAAATCTCACCACAGATAGATCATCCACAACACGCACTGATGACGAAAAAGTAAGCCCATTTATTCTGTCCAGTCATTTATTACGTTTATTATGTATATATATCGTACAAAAAAACAAATCCCCTCTATCGAATCCAATCCATCAATACAATTTCCCTTTCCCTCGCTCTATAGATAGAATAGATAGAATTTAATAGGTGTTTTTAGGAAACGATGTTTTTTCCGGAAGAGATTTGTCCTCATTCATTTAAATTAAATCAACAATCGGTGTACATAACAAATCTGATTCTGAGTTACTTTGGAAGCAAACATTTAGCACTATAGTTTTTTGAAATGATGGATAAGGAGAATTCATGTGAAGTAAAGAGAGAGAGAAAGTACTCTAGTAAATTACATACAAGAGTACATATGTATATTGTATATGCGTACTTAGTTTTTTTCTGGTCGGGTTCTATGTTGAGGTAATCACATGAGCTGAGTCGTCGTTTGAAGAGTACACTTGTTCAATTCGATTGTGGCTTGTCAGAATTATTCATGACTTGACATCTCAAAGGGATAATTCAATGTCATAATGATGAAATATGAAGAGGGTTCACGGTGGCACGCAACTAATTCAATAATTTCCAACTGTCTCTTGATGCTTCCAACGAAATATATATGAAGAGCCATTCCGAGCGTTTCAACTTGATTGCGTAGAGGCAGCAGCACATGAGTTTGCACATTCATATACATTACAAGTTTCTCTCTCTCTCTCTCTCTCTCTCTCCCATAGACTTTCTAGCTATCTAGTCCTTTTTTTAGTGTGAGCCCATGCACGAAAGCAAACCATTTTATAACATAGAAGAGAGTACGCAGCGTCTCTGATTATGCAGGTCTGTAAGTAGCAACATGAATTTTGTGTCATAAATACTCAGGTTAAACGTTTCTTAATGTAAGATACCTAGTCAAATTTGAGGGCATTGGGTGGAAATTCAAATGTGCTCACATTGGTATTCTCTTCACATTTCTATTTGTAAGGAGAAGTCTCAATGTATAGACAATGACTGGAAACTACTAACTACTAACTACTAACTACTAACTAGTGACTATGTAGTTACGACACGAGAGAAACGCACTTGATTCTCTCCCCCCTTTAGTTCTTTTTTAAACAAACAAACAGAGAGTTTTGAACTTTCACTGTTGCCAGTCAACCAATTGTTTTCATTCTCTGTTCATTTAAATTTACAGCCATATATAGTTCTTGATTTGTATACTCCAACTTCTTCTTGATGTAAAATTTAGCGTACAAATATCAAGGGCCAATGGGAAGTCTGTATGATCATTGTACAGCAGTCTTTTCAAATTGTTTGATATTATTATATGACATAGGCTTGGCATGTTTTTGTATCCGGCCAGAGTCATCGTTTAGTCTTTTGCATATGGAAAGCGTACATATGTTGGATGTTGAATTTGCATGAGATGAGGCTGGAAGTTGAACATGATAAAAAAAAGTGTGTACAAAGTACGCGCAATTCTTCATGTTGTCGTTGTCGGTGAATACACAAATTCAAAATTCAAGTTGTTACAGAGAGAGAGAGAGAGAGAGAGAAAGTCAGTTTGTCTTTTGTGTTTTTGTCCTCGTCGTTTCCCTATTTCCTCTTTCATCTATTTGGGTTTTTGATGTCAACTTGAAAGCATCCCCCCAACAATAATTGGATAGTATAGTCATATTGTAGATTGTAGAATGTAGATTGTAGACGTTACAATGTACAGACGACAATTTTATATAGCCGGAATTCTACAAAGAAGTGTATGCAGATGCATGTGAATAGGGAAACTTCTACTCTGTTTGAACCTCGAATTTTCCCCTTGCATCATGATCAACAATATGTGGGGGAAAGAGCAAATTCCGAATTCAGAATTTTACAATAAAAATTCTATTTGACCGTCAGGAGGGAACACTCTGTTTGAAATCAAAATCAAAGTTACCTTTGACGATGACAGAGTTGACGTAAAAAAATGGTCTGCGTAAGAACCGCGCAATGCAATAGATTTCTGTAAACAATATGGTGACTTTCACCTTGATCTTTGTCTAACAGTTTCGTTTTTATACAAGGAATCGGGGAATTGAAATATTACGCAAGAGATTCGTCATATCGCAATATCATTTTTGGATTAAACTGAAATATTTTAATTATGGTTAGAGAAAGCGTGAGGACAAAATAATAATGGACACAATAAATACGAATACTAGAGAATTTGTGACAAAATAAAATAATTTTTGGTATGCATAAGAAAACAAATTGTGACGTTCTAATTTTTGTTCTAGGTGAAAGTTTTTAATTTTCCACGCGAGTAATTGTCCCCATTTTCCATGATACTTGCAGTAAAAACTGATTGTGTAATTTCCTTCCCATTCTTTTTTGTTAATGTTCAGATTTCAAACGGAGGGGGGGGGGGATTTTGGGAAGGAAATGTTACATTGTAAAAAATAATGTGAATGTCAAAAGTCAGTGTTTTGTAGAGGAATTATAATGAAACACACGGAGGAGAAATAAATTGAATGTAATGTAGTAATAATAATAATAATTTGGTTCCTGTTTTTGTTTTCTGTGTGTGTGCTTGTAGGAGTCTTCTCTAGCGCCGCTCATAAACGATAGTCCAATACACGGGAGATCCGGTGTGACTTCAGGAGATGGCGGTGGAGATGAACATTTTACACCGGAGGAAGTCGTCATCAAGAAGAGTTCGGGTATGGGCAGAGCCGTCCATCTCCTCACCACTTGCTACTCCTCATCAGATGACAATGAAATGTCTCTGTCTGCTTCCACCAAACTGGAGGATTTGGTGCCGCCTTGCTATATTCATGCTGGCAACATGCCACGGCTCATCAAAGTAAGTCACACACACACACAAAAAACACTTGACTAATTTTAACTAGGGAATTTCCATCACTGCACTGACAGGAAACATGAATAGTAAATATAGCAGATAGCAGATTTTTTTTGCTGACTCTACAACAAAATCAAAATCCCAAGAAATTTTGTGCATCATCATCATCACCATTTACATCATATCATTTTTGGTACACACATGACAAATGGTTGTGATTATCATTCAAATGGCTTTACTCGCTCCCCCCCCCCGCATTCCAACTTATCGTTATAGTGTCTGACATCTGACTGAACATTGAATCTGAATAGTTTTTTTATATGGTTCTCCATCACAATCACAATTTCTCATAGTTACAAGTCGAATGGGACACTTTTTGGCTGTTAGTATTGTCATAATGTACTCGTGACAAGAGCTCCGGCCTGTCATCAAGATTAATTGGCATCTTCGGTTGATGCTCCCCCCCCCCCAATTTCCTATTCTCATTTTAATTTTAATTTCAATCTCCCCCAATCTAATCATATTTTAAGCATTTTCAAAAGACACACTCTCGTTTCCTCTTTCTCCCTCTGCCTCTCTCTCTCATTCTCTCACTCTCTCTCTCTTTCCTGTTCATATGGACAAAGCAGCATAACTGCACATAAATGACATTCAATTTGTTGATGATTATGAGTCTTCTCGATCAGTCTTTTTGGGAAACTTCTCAATCGGTGTCAAAACCAGATGTGCATCTGTTTCATCACACACAACAAATACACCACGCCAAGTTCTCTCTCTCTCACTCAATGTGTAATGTGTGTATTACAAATGAATGCCACAAGATGAGAGTCCCTTTGTTCTCTCATTAGAACCAGTGAGAGAGTTGAGGAAAACAGTGAGAGACCGAGGTTGAACTCCAATAATAAGAACCAGAGAAAGAGGTGAAACCATCCCTTGAAATCGAGTGCCGTTGTCTCTCTCTCTTTCTTTCTCAAGTAGATCGAGATGAGAGCTTGCTCAATGATTGAACTCGTTGAGTCAACTTTGATGAGTAAGACAATAACGGCGTGGCGTGGCTCGTCTCGTCTTGTCTCCACTTGAATCCTTTCTATATTTTTGAGTAGGCTCCTCGATTTTCTTCTTCCTTCTTCCCTTTCTCTAGAAACGAAAAAACAAATTCATGTTTCTCTTCCGTCTAGACAACTTGGAACGTTTGACTTCCGCGCTCGACCCTTTAGCAGCCCTTAGAATTTTCTTTAAAATCACGTTGACGATGATGATGTTTGATGTTGCTCCTTCTTCCTGTTGGGACTCTATATAGGACGATCCTCAAGTATCCTTTCAAGTTCCTCCATTCCCCCTGTGTATGAAAATGAACAAATAGCAGTAAGTGCTTCCTTGTATTTATGTACACAAATGTCAACTAGTCTGCTCTGCGGATGAGAACATGAAAGATTTTTCATAAACAGACCCAAAATAATACACACACATCGAATTCAACATCTGTGAACATTTTTCCTCGAAACAAAATGAGAGAAGAAAGTGGATTCATAATTCTGTTTTGAGTTTTCAAATTATCAAGAATTTTTTAATCGATTTTTTATCTTGGGTTTGTGAGCTTTTAAAGAAATTTCAGAGAGTTTTTAACAAGTTTGTACGTATATGGTGGATGGATATTTGATTTCCTGATGAAATTTGGTCCTGAGCTGCTTGGAATTAAATACAAGTCAGTGGAGCCACAAGTATTTATTTTGCTGTTAAGTTTGTCGTTACATTATGAAATGAGATGAGATGAGAGAGAAAGAGAGAGAGAGAGGGAGAGAGAAAGATGACAAGTTTTCATATGGATTTGTAGGATGAGATGAGAAGTAATTTCATGGCTGGAGCATGTAGTTAAAATGAGACGGGAACACCCAGTAAGGAAATGACTATGAAAATTGAAGTGAAAGTTGGAGATAGAGAGAGAGGGGGAGAGAGAAAGAGAGACACGATAACAGTTATGAAACATGAGGATGGAGATGAAACCTTTGACGACATGGACATTTGACGACGGATAATATGAGAAGGATTAGATAAACAGATAAAGAGAGAGGAAAGATGGATGAGAATGAATGTAAGATTACTTGAAGTTGAGGAGAAAGGAGAAAAAAGACTGTTGAAGGATGTGAGTGAGTTTGTCTCTGGAACTCTCTCTCTCTCTTTCTCTCTCTCTTTCTCGGTATACTATATGTGTATCATTTGAGCAAGAATGTGATCACGTTCCTTCCGTCCGCGCATCTATCTCTTATAAAATCTCCCCGGCCGATCATATACTTTCTTAATTGCATCTCTGATTCATTGAATACGCACACACACACACACACACATGAAGAGAGTTAAAGAAAGAGACACACACATTTCGAGTAGTTTTTCTTCTGTTGGCGTGAGTACAACACAAAAAATCTGATCGCGGTTTCAACAATCCCAGTTTCTCAGCTTCCTCCCATAACGTTTGTTTTGTGTGTGTGTGTGTGTGTATGTTTCAAAGCTGTCGTGAGGATTTTCCTAGTTGCTCCTCAGACATCATCAATTGCCTCTTTCAATTCCAAAGTCTGGACTTTCACTCACTCACAATCAGTCACCACTCTGTTTCCATTATTGATTCCACCCGTGTCTCTGCAGTCCTCTCTCTCTCTTCAAACAAAACTCTCTGAGTGAGAGCGCCGAAATACATAAAAAAAATCTTAACTATTGATAGAAACATAAAAGTAGTCGAAACCAACAACGAGAGAAAGGGAGAGAGAAATTTTATAGGGTTAGTTTTTGTGAGAGAAGGAGAAAAGGAAGGGAGATTTCTTAATCTGGTGTGTTTTTTCCTCACTATCTTCCTCATTCACTCACGCACTCACTTTCTCTCTCATTCACTTCCCATCGCAAACACACACCGTGTTAACTATATCAATCATGGGGCAAGGCCAAGGCCATTTCCCTCTCTTTGTGGAAGCTGACAAAGACCATGAGGACGAAGACCAGCAGGTTTGTTCGTTGTATTCTGAATTTGTAAAATAAGAATTTTGACCAGCTTTGTTTGAGCGTTCTCCACTTGTTTTTCAACTCCCCATTTGGTGAGTGTACAAAAGAAAATAACCAACGAAAAAAAAGGGGGAAACCAAAAAGTACACAGTCGACTCATAAATACAAAGTTGGGTAAAGAATGGCGGGGAAAGATCAGCCATGCCACACTTAGCTCCCATCAAAAGTTTTCCCACTCACTCTCATTCTCTTCCTCTTCCTCGCTTTCCTTATCCTGTACACATTGTGGCTTAAGCCTGCCGTCTTAAGCTTTAGTTCCCATCGCCCACACACACACACACACACAAACACACACTCACAGAGAGAAGTCCATCTTTCTTTTGGGTTTTTACCAGCCCCAATTCTTGTTCCACAGGAGTAAAATAAAAAATAAACCCAAAACTATACACACTCTCATAAACTTCACACCACACGCATGGAAATTCATAAAAATTTGGCCATTTAAGGAGCTTTCCTTTCCACATAAAACTAGTATAAATTCATCTGTGTGTAAATACAGATTGCAATATTTACAGGGGCTTTACCTTCCCCACCAACGGAAAATAAAACATTATTTCAGTGTATACCAAAAGGTATACAAATATATATATATCGTATAAAAAAAAGTAGTAGAGCATTTTTCATCACCTACACTTTTTTTAATCTTTCTAGCAATTCCTGAATTCGCCTTCATTTAGTTTCGGTTTCAAGATGATTCAAAATTCAAAATTCGAGTGAAAGCACTACAAATACGATATTTACATTGTTTTCCTCGTACAAAGATTCTGAAAAAGCGTTTTACAATATCGCAAAAACGTGTATTTACTCTCGTCGTATAATGGACAAATATGAGATTTTGGGTATTTTACGTTCACTTGGATGTGAAGTGGTTCAACTTGTTCAAAATAATATTATTATTTACTGCGTATAGTGTATCAAATTGTGTACGTACTGATTGCGAGTATGAGGGAAAACATTGATTTACGATGTCCTCGAACACCTTTCTCCCCAGTTGATCGATGAGAGAGAGAGAGAGAGTCCTTTTTATCTCCAATCCAGAGATTTCCTTGTACTTCCCCATTATTATTTATTGTTTATATTTTACAAAACAATGAAATAATCTTAAGCTCTTTCCTAACTTTCCTGACTCTCCTGTTCTGACTGCCTTGTAAATTGATTTTAGCATTTTTCTCCCTCAACCTCTCTCTCTCTGTCTCTCTCTCTCTTTCTCTCTCATGTACAAGTTGGTAGTCGGCAGTTGACCCTTGAACTCTCGCACACTCTGGACAGATAACAAGGAATTGTGTGTGATGTTCATGTCGTTTCCTAACGAATCTCTACTCTTTTCATTCTCGCTCTGTGGTTCTCACTCTGGTTCTGGTCCACGATGACAAATTGATGTGTTTAGGAAAGTCTTTGGTTTGTTCTGGACTTGTTTGAAGGATTAAAACAACAAGAACAAGTGAGAGCTCTCTGTAAAGAGAAATAAAATCAACTTGCTAAAGGACAGATAGAGACAGGCAGTAGGGAAAGAGAAAGGGAATTAGACAAACTCTCAGAGAGAGAGAGAGAGTCTTCACCAAACTAACTATACAGAGTAATTATGTAAATGTGTCGAAGAGAGTTGGTTGTACCAAGGGAAAAGAAACAAGTAAGATTAAGGTCCAAGCATGAGCTCCAAGCGATTCTCATCATGCATTTTCTACGTCTCACGACGACAAGTAACAGCTTTCACCAGAAAAGCGGATAAAGTTTTGTCAATGTATTGTGTGGATGATGCAGAGAGAAAATTGTGTAGATTGCATACAAATTCTTAGATGTGGATAGGATATAATACGAGCAAATCCGCTCTTCTGCTCCAGTTAAAAACGCATTAATAGTGTAGAGAATTTTGAAACAATGTGCATGGAAATTAGATGGATGAATGTGGACGAGATGAAAGAGGAGGGAAAAGAGAATCTTGAGGTGGAGAATGTGAAGATGAATCTCACATGATATCTGTAGAGAAGTGGGGCAACTTGTTGAATTAAATTTGAATTGAGATTTCAGGAAAAGAACGTGAAAAGATATATTTATGAAAGCCCTTATTAGTATTAAAGGACACGGCTCAATCTATACTGATATCAAACATTTTACATTTTCACACACACACACAGTTGTATATTCTTTTTAGTTTCTTTTATTCGATTCCATGGTGGATTTTTCATCTGTTTGGTTTGAGTGTGCTCCGTTTTATTCGGGTTCTATGTGAGATGAGAACACAAAGTTACTCGGGGGAAAAAAAACATGCTCGTAGACTCTTATGGATTTTGTGTTCGTTTTTGTTTTGTGAGTTGGTTTATAATTTCAAGACAAAGGAAAGTCTTCATATCAAGTAAGAACAAATGTGTGTGCATTTGCCTACGAGAATGGTAAGTCTTTGTCGTAGTATGGTTGAAACTATTGAAACAAGATTTATAGTCGCGTTCCTTCAATTTTGCTATACACTTCCCCGTCAAATACTTTGAGAATCCATGGAGATGGAACGAGATATCTGTACAGAGCTACATATTTATATGTAAGGAGTCTATTAGTCTATCTGTAGTGGGATTTTATGATTCCCTTTGACTGTACACAGACAAACGTTGTACAAATACTACAAATATATATGAGAGCTAGTTATTTTTCCAGTAGACTTCCTTAGCATGGAATTGGAATACGGTCATTAAAACAAGGAAAAATAAAAAAATTCGCCTTTTCTCTTTCTCTTTCTCTCTGGATGCTAAGAGTTTCCATCTTGTAGCTTCATCTTCATCCCATTTTTGTTTGCAATTTTTACTTTGGATTTGAATCCAAATTTGATATTTGATATTTGATGGGGATGATGAGAAGAAAAATGGGGAACGGAAGGAAGTGCGAAATGAAATGATGAATGTCCACATGGAGATTCCTCTTTGAATTTTGAATTTGACTAATGACATTGGTGCAATAGATCAAATGTAAATAAAATGAAGGCAATAAATCCTTGTAAGATTTATTATTCTAATTTCTAATGACTCTACGTGTATAACTTCTGAGTAGTAATAATTAAGAAAATCAGTTATCAACTATCAACTATCGACTCGCTCTCTCTCTCTCTCTCTCTCTCTCTCTCTCTCGCTGTCTCGCTGTCTCTCTCTTTCTCTCTCTGTATCTCTTCTCGATATCGATGTGGATACTTGAGAATTTTGAAAAGGGCACAAGAACCGACTATATCCGATATGAGCAATAAATCATTACTTATCATTGTCATGGTGTACATGTGGCTTTAACCTATGTATGAAGTGGAATAAAAAGAGGAACGAAATGATGACAGTTTCATCTACTGATATTTCCTCCCAACATGTTCCTTCTTCATGGCAACAAGAGCACAGAACATAAATTTCTCACTGTAAACATGAAGCTTACGTCCTGGCTTAGAAAACCATTTCAAATATCCATCCTTGTATTTGTCTATAGGAATATTTGTCTAGTACTTGACGAGCATTAAAAGTATTCATGTATGCAAGGCTCGTGTTTTAAAGATATCCCGGCGAGAGAGAGAGAGAGAGAGAGAATAAAAACCAGATCGAGGATGGCATAATATATTATATTATGTCATTGCATTGTAGTGCTGGATTTGTAACATATTCCAAGGATATTTCTCTCCGTATATTAGTGTGTTTGTGTTTGTGTTTGTGTGTGTGTGTTTTCATGTTTTCTCTCGTGTTTATGAGCAATAACTAAAGATATTTAGAGTCTGCAGGAGAATGTCGTAAAGATATAGCAAATGTTGAACGACTGGCATTTCCTTCCCTCAATGAAGATGGACAGAGCTAAAATGTCTATAGACTTTCTATTTACCATGTTCCTCCTATTCATAGGATGAAGATGGTACACTTGGAAGATCGTATAAGATGTCACATTTATGTCTATATTTGTAATAAGGGCGCTCGTTCACTTTCCTACGGACAAATACGAGGGGAATGATGATGAGTATGATGACGATGACATGGTGGGATGAACAGTTTGTCATACACAACCAGATTGTCCTTTACACGAAAATAAGAGAAAGCAAAAGCGAGAGAGAGACAGAAAGAGAAAGAAAGAAAGAGAGTCGTTTTCATTCTCGTCGACGACTCGTAGACACATTTTATGGCACAGCTGACAAGATTCAACATTATTATTTGTGGTTCATAATCATGATTTGCTTTTATCCTGTACGATGAAATTGCGGTGTACACACACACACATACACACAGTGTAGCGTAGAAAAGTTGAGACTGTAAGACTTGGAGTAAAGTGTAAAGTATAATTTCGTGGTGCTCCCTCCCTGTGTGCTCCCATCTATTTCCTCAATCATAGCCTCGACGGGAGAAAAATAGTAGATCAAAGGACGCATATGGATACATGTAGAAATCTATATAACTCTCAACCACAATTAACTGCATATACCATGAAAGACACGGACAGAGAGAGAGGAGAGAGAGAGAGAGAGGAGAGAGAGAGAGAGAGGAGAAAATGAGATTGTTCAATGAATTGGTATTTGAGATTTTTTTCAATTTTCATTTGGAGTTAAATGAGTCTCTTTTTTTCACCCTCTCTTTCTCATTTGGGATGGTTATTGTGCAGCCAGCATTTCCAGCAGTTGCTTTTCGGTATTTTGTAGGAGAAGGAATAGAAATGCACAAGAACATGGAACGGAGGTAGATGCGCTCTGCTTTCTTTTTCTTTCTTTCTCTCTCTCTCTCTCTCTCCGCCGCTCTTTCTCTCCTCCACACTCTGACTCTTTCCATTCCGTTTTCTCATCGTCAGTTCCTCTCTGACTTTTGCTAGTTTTTGATTACGAACACTGTGAGGGTCCGAAACGAACTGTGACGGTTGTTGTCTTGTGTTGTGTTGTGTCTTCTCTCTCTCTCTCTCTACCTTTGTCTGTGTCTGTGAGTGTGTTTTCTCTATCGCTTTCTCTTCCCATAGGAAACACAGGCACGTTTTATAGTGGTACTTTTCATGCCGTGAGGAGTTTCAGACAAGAATTGAACAACTCGCTCGCGGAGGAGTGTCACCACACACAATGACTCAAACTTTGAGTTGCTTTCACCAGATAATTACTGTACATTTACTGGGTGGACACACGAGTGAAGATAAGATAATATTCTTCCACTACTCACTGCAACTACTTGCCCACCACCCAGATGCTCTAGACTCTAGAACGTAGTAAAAAAACACAGTCGCGTCACACTGAACGGAGAGAAATAGTGTTGTGTATTTATGTGGAAAAAATACCTTCACACTTGTTTCGCGCTGTGGATTGGAAACGTGTGAGACCTTTGAGCTTCCTGAATCTACTTCTACTTCTATTATAGTCATCGTACGGCTGTCACTCTTGAATTTTACTAATATTGCTTACAAACTAAAGCAATAATAACAAATACACACCCATTTTTGTGTTGTTATGGATTGTGACGAGTGAAGGCAAGGAAGTCTGTTCAGTTTACTGTTTTAGTTTTAGTGTCTGGTTTGTCTTCAGGACAAATCAGGACACTGCACCGGGAGTTGTGACTCATTCTACATTTTTATTTCAAGTGCTACCTTCACCATTACCCAATCCAACGTGTCCACAGAATATTTGCGTGTATTTCGTATGTGTGTGTGTGTGTGTGTGAAAAGTAAGTTCAAATACTGAGAATGTTCATGATCTTTTAAAAATATTCCACGTAGACAAGATTTCCGCATAGCTTTCTCGTCAAGTTCAAAGGGGGGTTTTTTTTTTTTTTTTGAAAAATCTGTAATCTGGTCTTCCTGCTGGTTTTAATGTGGATTTTGAACCGGATACTCTTTGATTCATTTTCCTGTATACACCTCCGTCTTCGAACTACGCACTTCTCTTTAATACTTCGTAAGCTCTGGGTGATCTCACTAATAAGGAATGTCTAAGTATTTTTGTCGTTTCCTTTGTACAAGGATCAAGTCATTTGTATTGCTGTTGAGTGGGGGAAATGGGAAAGTAGCTGATTTTTTCTTGCTCTCGTAGTAGCAGAAAACTTGCTGTTTTTTTTTTTTTTGTCTTGTTCTTGGATATTGGAGAGGACTTTGTGCAATGATAAACCTCATTTTCCAAGAGTTTTGTGTATGGACAATATTGAGGTGTCTTTGAAGTGTTGAGACTGTTGTTAATAGCAACCATAAAATAAGGTGAAAGCCACCGTGACTCTTGTTTTATTCCTTCAAAGTTTGAGTTGGCCGAATTAGAAATTGGGATCTTTTTTTTGGAAACTGGAGTTGGCAGCTCAAAGCTCAAACGTGTGATTGTTGAAGCTGCTTTAATGAGGTCTAGCTAGTTGTCTTGCTGACGTCCACTCTCTTCCATTGTGATTACGTACGAAGGATTACTCTTTGTGTGATGTGTGTGTGTGTGTGTGTGTGTGTGTGTGTGTGTGTGTGTGTGTGTGTGTGTGTGTGTGGGCACTGTGAGCACAAGTCAGTTCAAGTCAGTTCAAGTCACTCTCACGACAAGACAAATTAATAGAATCCTTTTTATTTCCCCCCTCCATTTGAGCTTTACTTTCCTCTCTACTTCTTTTTTTAGCTCTCATATTTTCCTTTCATGCTGTATTCTTTTGTACAAGTTCGAGAAATCAGAAGAGTCTCTCTTGTATGAAGGCGTCATATGCAGAACGGCTTTATACAAGGTAAAAAAAGGTGCTTTACCCAAGCCAAGAGAGAGAGAGAGAGAAAGGGGAAACTACGAGTAAAATCTATACACATAAAATGAAGGAATGAATGACGATGTTCAATCAATACTGTGACCGTCCGTTATTAGCTATTTAATTTTCCCTTGTTCCTTGACTTCTTTGGTGAGTTGTAATGTAATGATGGAGAAGCATCCTTCAAAAAGTTGATTGTTTCTTATTTCCTTTCCCTCAAGATCTAAACTCGTCTCTCTCTCTCTCTCTTTCTCCCGTCGCGTCGTCTCATATTCTCTTCATCAGACTATATTTTGAGAGTGTACAAAGTTGAGGAAAGAGACGTGGATGCATAAATTTGAATTTGAATTTGTCAAGCATTGAATATTACATAAGGAATGACGTACACACACACACACAACCAATCAACCACCACAGTGGGGTGAGCATATTTGAGTCTCGTAAGACAAGTTTTTTCTCCAAGTCTAACTATAGTTGGGAATGGCATTTAGTTTATGGGAGATACGATGGTGGAATATGATGAGATCTATATAAATCTTTATCCAAGTGTCTCACTCTTCTGTCTACATGTATGTACACATTATAAAGAATATTTCCCTCGTTCTTCCTCGACTTGAAACAACTTCCAATGACGACGATCCTTCCAGAGTTTCTACATGAAAAATCGCCTAGTTTATTCCAAGTTCCAAGTCTGCATTGATTTTATTGAATTCTCTTCCAGCACCAAGGCTTAACATGTTGAAATTTTTTCATTTGCATGTAATATTTGGCTCCATGTTTTCCCTTGAATGTATTTGTCTGTCCCCCACACATTTTGGCATTGTATTTCACATGGCAGAACAGTTCACATCAAAACCAAAGGCATATTTTTCTTCGAATACCAATTCTCCTATCATGTGTGTTAGTGTAGTTTGTGTTTGGTTGTATTAGGATGTCGCTCTTTCTGTACGCAAAGTATTAGAAGAAGAAGAAGGGGGAAAAAAGCAATAAGCCAATCTCCAAACTCACAAGATTTACGTTGTGTTGCTCTGTTGTATTTTAATGGGCCACATGGTTTGAAATGTGAGACTTTTTTAATGCTCTGTACTTTCTGATCTCTCGCGTCTCATGGCGCTACAATGAGAGTCCATGGGAAATTCATTCAGAATTTCTTATTATTAAATTCTATAAAAAAAAAATATATGTGTGGTGATTTTGAGCAACTCCATACAAAATATACAAAATTACAAACCAAAGAAACTTTTTTACTTCCTTTCTTCGTTTTTCTTATTCCTTTTCGTTTTCCTTCTTTCCTTGTTCCAATTTTCTATGCCCAACGCCAACATGTATACTTTTCCTTTGGAGAGACGTATTGATTTGAAATGCATAATGTATAAAAAAAAACTATATAAGTAGAAAAGACCATGGCTACGGATCACAGATCTCTCTCTCTCTCTCTCTCTCGCTTTCTCTGTCTCTCTTCTCACTCACTCGTTGAGTAGGAGTAAAGGGAAATTCTTGGAAAAGCCAGAGGCCATTCATTGCATATGTGAAATATGCACACATAGTTGTGTGTAGAAGTAGATTCTCTCGCATTAGAGCACATGTAGATATACGATAACGATAAGTGACTGAATCATAATTGTTCAACTTTCCTCCGTTATATAGCAAAAGTGGAAAGAAAATAGTCGTTTTTTTTTCTTGGAAAAATTCGGTTGAATCGAAGAGAAAAGGGCAGAAATGTGTACGTCACAAGACAACCATTTTTTTTTTACTCATACACATTTCCAACGTAGTATATAGACAACTGGATTTTCTTTTAGTCAGTACACACACACACGTATGTGTGCATGTTCAACTAAGTATTTGACAAGGAAATTCTGTTGGGGTATGAAATGCAGGGGGTTTCCCCAATAATAATAATAATAATACTAAAAAAATGGCCGATTCATTTTTTCAACTCAAATGAATCGCCCGTTTTTTAGTCATAAAATCATTTTAATGATGTCATCAAAAGGATTCCCGTATTTTCCTTATTATTTTATATTTCATTATTTAGACATGGAAACTAGATGTAGAGGAAACGAGAGTTGTGATAGTGAAAATATTTGAGTAGATAAACGGAGACATGGAAGTTGTTCAAATGAGTAATACACAGAGAGAAAATGTGTATATTATGAATTTTGTAGCTATGAAAGCGTGTAAAATACGGAATAAAAGTAAGGAAAACCAGAAAATCATTTTGATTTTGAGAGGAATGAGGGAAATGGTTGTGTCTAGCCAATTCTTCTACCTCAAGTCACCTCGGCCTTTCAACTAATCTCCTCAGTCTCTCCTGTGTTCTGTCATTACCACAAGCATATCTCGTTTCATCCTCTAAACACCCGATGAATTTCATTTTCCATGGGAAGAATCCTTTGTTTCTCTTTTCTACCCCCCACTGCCTTTGTCCATACGTTTCATCTCTCATCGCGTCTAGGATCCAATTCCCTCCATGCAAACACAATGAGTGAGTACATGTGTGTGTTCTTCCCATTCAGCTTCCATTTCCACAATATGTATATCTGTACTGTCACCTTTTCATTTTCATATCCATCACATCTACTTTTCACGTCATTCTCCATCTCAATGCTCATCAGAGTTCCCTCAAACAAAAAACGTAAAGGTGATTACAATCTGATTCAAATCCACATATTCACATTTGGAACTTTTAGTAAAGAAATCATGAGTATTCCTCAATTAAAAATGTTGCGTGGACTGACTCTCCTTTTTCCATATGGAGGAAAGTCAAGTTTTACAAACTCGAGAAAATCTTAGCTTAGTTAGTCCATATATAATTAGAAATGCAATATAGTATAGTTTGAAGTTTTGTAGATTTGTGTGCAATCTTCTCACTGTATTATATGTGCTCTGCATTATGTGGACTCTCACCTACTGATGAGATCATCAAGGATTTCAAGTTGAAGTTTATTCTTTAGATTAGAGGAAAGAGTCAATAGTTTACTTTCTGTGTCAACTATTTATGGATTGGATTGTGTGTACATATTCTCTTTGTGTGTGTGTAAACATTCTGTATCTTGTAGGATTCTCAAGAGTAATTGATGTACAATCAAACATTTACAGAGCCAAGAGCCACATACAAAAAAGAGTCAGCCAAAACAAAGGGATTCCTAATTAAATGAACTCGTATAGGTTTTTTGATAAGTATATTCTACATGAAATATGGTGTGCCTTCTGATACTGATATACTCACACGAGGTACAGATATTTGTGGGGAGAAGAAAGTATCTAGACTTTAATGTTGAATGGAATGGTGATGATGATGCTGATGATGATGATGATGATGATGATACACGTTGTATAGAATTGGGGGAGGGGGGAAGAGTTCAGTCTTAAACAGATAGCCAGGGAAACGTACCATGAAAATCATAAATACTCCAAAGTACATGACCAGGTGTGAAGATTTTCTCTTTCTACAACATTTCCTTTTTTTTCCCTATGATACGTTTTTTTTTTGTAGGAGCAGAAACGAAAGTTATTTCATACATCCGTGTATGAGTCCGCTACTCAATTGCAGAAACTCTACTGTGGTAGTTGCCGCCGACTTCCAGCCTATGGGTGCCGTCTCATCGTCGTGAAGGAGCTTCTTCGAGGAAAAACGAAAAAGAAGGTAATTATTTTGATTCTCTCTCTCTCACGTTTTCCCTCGTCTCATATTAGTAATGGCAATTTGCCATATTTTTTCCTTTGGCTTCCCTCCGTATGTTCACATTACACATTAACACGTTCCATTTTCTTGTATCTTGACTAGCCTATCTTGTTTGTGTGTGTGTGGTTTGTTCTCAACATGATGGAGTTTAAATGGTAAATGGGAAAAGGCATGATGAAAAAAAAACACGTACAGTTTTTTTAAAAGAAGAAAAAGAAGCAGAAAAAAAACCCTCATTCCTAATTTTTATTTGTATCATGCATACATTATTTATACATATTTGTGGATGGGCTCTATGATAACAGAGCATTCATCTTCTTCAACTGTGAAGAAAGTAAAGTAAAGTTAAGTTGTAGTGGGGACAGAGTGAAGATGGGCAGAATTTATAGGGGATATCACTGTGTATGTAGGTTCGTGTGCAGTGTGTGGTGGGGGAATATTGTTTGTGTGTATG
Source organism: Gisinianus flammeolus (assembly GCA_034699125.1). NCBI lineage: Eukaryota > Metazoa > Arthropoda > Collembola > Symphypleona > Katiannidae > Gisinianus > Gisinianus flammeolus. The sequence continues at coordinate 79,018 of JAIUND010000260.1, forward strand.
AGAATGAGTACACACACACACACACACACACACTGGGTAGGCATTTTGACTGCGAGTTGCTCTCCTATACGTTGATTTACGACTACAAGTGTTATACAAGGGAAAGGTTAATGCTCAGTTTGTGCTTATCCTGTCTTTTGCTCCTTCTCACAAAAGAAAATGACTTTTCTTACCTTTATAGCTGACTTATAGCTCTGTAGTCTTCAGCTTCGAGTCAAGTTAAAGTTGCATGTACGGAATAGAAAGGATACACCAGGAGCTCGGATGTGTTTGTGTAAACGTTTCCTACACACACACATAGTTCAAATGAAGAAGATGTTTCTGTTCTGTTCTGTCCTAATGCTTTTCCTTATCATGCGAGCTAAGCGGAGTTGATAGAAGGAGAAGGAGACGGAGACTCGTAAGGAAATGCATGGTTTGAAACTGAAGGTAAATTTAGCATGTATATATATATATATATCATATCGTAGGTATGGATAGATAAATAAGTTAGATAGATAAAATACAGAATACCGTTTTAATTTTGGAGTCTGCCAGTCTGTCAGTCGTGCTGATATTTAAACTGTACATTCCTCCATAAGTTGGAGTTTCCTCCGCAAAATAATTCCTGTCAATATTTTATTCCTTCGACTTCTTTCAAGTACATAATAATAATATATCTTTCCTGTAGTCGTAGTCAGTAGTTGCTTTGTGCATACAACAAAATTCTATCAAAGGAGCCTTACAATCCAATGTGAAAGTGAAAAGCCATTATTTGTATTCCAGGTATTTTGAGTGTTTTTTTTTGTGATTTGATTTTAATACTCTCCTTCATGTTATATATCATCAACGAATTTGAGAATTTTAAATATTTACCGGATTTATAATCTCCGACAAGGAGACCGAAAAAAGCAACCACTGATTTCTTATTTCCCGACTAGACATTGGTTTTCGTTGCATTGTACATGTATAGAGATTTGAGTGGAAGGCAGACACTGAAAGTGGAAAGTTGGGTGAAACGTGAAATTTTATGTAGGAATTTGAGTCATAGTTCACCTGCTCAAATAGCAAAAGTCAATGGGAACGTGTGTTTGACAATGAGTGCATATTTGACAAGGGAGAGAGAGAGAGAGAGGAGGAAAGTTGTGTAACCAATAAAATATTTTAGATATTGTTCTAGATAGGGATGAGTAGGATTGGGAAGGAGCTGCCCATGCATATCTGTCTGGTACAGAGGAAAGAATTAAAGTCTTTGGATAGGAATTGAAGGCTGAGAAGATAAATATCAGGAGAGAGATTTAATAAATAGTGCTTTTATTGTAGACTTGGGGAACAAAAGAGGAGTTGACATTGAATGTTCCAGTTGTCTTTCCATGTTAAACCATATGATATGCAGGGCCAGAGTGAATAGTCAGAGGAAGAAACATTACAGGATGACATAAGAGTATACTTTCCTTAGACAAGGAGATAAAGAGAGAGAGAGAGAGAGAAAGAGCTGGAGGAGCAGACAGACAAAAGGAAAAAGACATTTCCCTCAAGGAACCAAGAACTTTCTTTCTCACTGTGTGTAGCATAATTGTGACGGATTCCATTGACTTGATGTAAACTCCTCGTGTGCATGTTTGAATAGAGGAAACTTGACTACTACGACGACTTTCAACTTGTATTCGTTACTCCATACCATGACCATTTTCCATATCAGCATCACAATTTGTTGAGTTTTCTCTCTCTTTCTTTCTTTCTTTCTCTGTCCCTCTTCAGAATGTCACTGCGATTTACTTTCTTTCCTTATTTGTGCCTGTGTATCTACTGATGTGTGTGTGTGTGTCATGTGTATATATGTGTACATTCTTGGAATCTCTCTCTCTCGTCTTTTCATTTCATTTGAATTTTTTCTTTTTACATTTCTTTACAGGCGGCCAGGTTGTTGGGGATTGGACCAGAAAAAATCATTTTATTGGACTGTCGTACAAAAGTTCTTGCAAGATCTCAGATTACATCCGATCTCATTCAGGTATTTCATCTTTCATTCTCTATTTCTTAATCATTCCGCTTGTTTTTTTTTGGGGGGGAAGAGACTTGTCCCTGTCACATCAACTTCAATTAACCTTCAGTCTCAAGTCTGTACGCACACGCATTCACTGGAAATATCAAAATAACAACATTCATTAGACAAAGTGGTTTTAATTCAATTTAAATTTGGGAACTGTGAAGTTCCAAAACGTTGTGTATACTCTTACATCTTAAATTTCCTGTGTGAACTGTCAACTGGAATGTTCACTGATTATGCGTGGACATTATTAAAATTCACAAGAGAGCTTTTCGGCTTCTGGCATATGGAATTACTTATTTGTTGTACAGGAAATTTGAATAAATTCTCAATTGACTTGATTTTTGATTATTGATTATTTTTTGTATACATAGTGGAGAGCTGGTGGAGGAAGGAATCATGATCGGCTCATACTAGAATTCCGGGGAACGAGGTGGTCACTGTTGGTACCGCCTGTTGGGAGTGGATCCTCATCTGTCGGAATTTCATGTGGTCATTTGGGTACTGTGGGTGGACTACGTGAAGCAGGCAGAGCCTTATGGGCTCTCCTCCGAGATATGGACAGAAATTTCTTGGATGACTTTGCTTTTCAACGAGCCCAACCACCCCATGACTCTGGTACACAAACAAACGCACCCACATTACTCATTACATCCACATTATTTTTTTTGATCCCACAAACAATAAAGAATGAGGAAAAATTTCAATGTCCATTTTATGATTGTCTGAATGGAAAGTAACTGTATCTAATTAGAAATCTTAAAGATCCTCCCACCAAAAATCATTGTTGATTGAAGTGTTCAAACTTTTATCTGTACAAAGAACCCGAGTGAAGGCGGGTGGGGTTTTCTTTGTTTGAGAAAAACCTGATTGAGTTTCACACAGCATTAACTTGATTAGGAAGAGGAAAAGTATATAGAAAGAGAGTGTTTTTCATTCTTGTTGAAAATATATCAAAAGATCTTTTTTGTGTTTCCTTTTTTTTCGATGCTTGTATGTACATGTACATATAGATTCTCAAAAGAGGAGATGGAAAGTTCGATCGAATGTGAGTCCGGAATTGGAACAGCTAGAAAAAGTTCTTCATTTTCCGGAAGAAGTTGCTTTGGCCTTGGCAGAGACGGAGAGTCAGCTCTTTTGTCAGGTATAATTGAAACTAAAAGCATTTTCTTATAACCAGTCCATCCACATGACAGACTCCTCTTCACACACACACACACACACTGATTACTCTTGCAGAGTCTCTCCTGTCATCATGAGACAACTCCATTAGATATTTAGTATCGAGCTTGTGCGTGTGTCTATTGTGTGTGTGGAGTACGCGAATTCAAGTCCTTACTAAATGTGCATGTAAATTGTTTTTAGGTGGCTCCATTGGAGTATTTACGCCATGTGACGATGGATTTGGGTATAAACGAGCATAATACGGAGCCTGCTCAAAATCAATTAGGAGTCAATTCACTTATTGATCGCTTCAACGAGGTAAGAATTCACTCCAACAACTAGCCCGATGATTTACTATTTATACGATACTTACGTCATAATCATAACCAACCATCACGATTTTGATGGTTATGCCAACAAAGCCTTAGAATCTCTTCATGTTCATGTAATTTTTTTTGAATTCTGAGTCTGATTTTTGATTATGATATGATATAGTCAAATGTTAAGTATTGAGAGAGGGAAAGATAATTTTGTGGATGGTTTTTGAATCACGTTGACTATAAACTGGTATTAGAGATTCTTGGGTTACTAATTGACGCTTTGAGCGACTACTTTCCCTCCTACAAAAACTTTTAAAACCTATTAACGTATATACGATAGAATATTATGTGATACACACGAGGGCAAGAATATTGATTTTTATTCTCATGCACACACTTTTCTTCATGTGTGTGTGTGTGTGTGTGTACAAACAAATTATCCGTATAGTACAGAGATAAGGGAATAATTACATTGAATTTTGATACTTTGAAGCTGCCAATCATTCTGAATTTAGATTGAATTAGTTTGATGAGGATAACGATAATAATAGAGATTTCCATAGCTCGGCTACTACTTATATATATTAAATTGTGTATTTTTAATTTTGGTTGCACTCTCACTCATTCTCTCTCTCACTCACTGCCTCTCTCTCTCTCTCTTTCGTGTGTTGAGTACAGATCAGTTCGTGGATAACGCACTTGTTGGTTTCTCCTCCAAGTCATGATGAGAGAAAAGCCATGCTCTCGTGTTTACTTCGTGTGGCTCGCACAGCTTGGAACTTGGGTGCCTTTGGAACTTCTGTAGAAATTATAGCTGGATTGAAGTGAGCTTTCACATCTTTTCTGTTTTTTTTTTAGTATACTATTAAAAATCTCCTCATGCTCTCCAAACTCTCAACTCCCGACTCTCCCTTGCATTTCCGCTCTATTCTTCTTTGTCGACATGCTTTTTGCTATTTCCTCTTCCAGCTTCTCAGAATTATAAAGACGCATCTCCAAATTGTAAATTGTGTGTTGATGAATATACAAAATACACTCAGTGATGTATTCTCTACAAAATGTCTATTATTAATGTAATTACAAGGGGTATTGTATTGTCTGTGTAGTTTGTAGTTTGTAGTCTACGCTAAGAAATTATCATGGATTTCATGATAGCATGTTGTATACATGCTCATGTTAATATTATTGTATCAGAAATGAATGGAGATGTCTCCATATTAAATATTTAAATAGCTAATGTAAAAAACAAAAAAACTGTGGAGCTTTTTCAAGTGTCCACTTGATATCCATCATGACAAGATACGAGAAAGTGTGTGCACACTGCAGGATATAAAAGAAGAAAACTTGTTCAAGAAATAGAAGACAAAGTACAGATATATAAGGAAGGTTCTTGATGGAAATCGGGCATAAAGTAAACAGAGGAGTAGTGGCAGGGGTTTCTTTCGGACTTCAGCCGTTTTCCTCTGTGTCATGTCATGTCATCCTGTGTGTCATGTCATACACAAAAGTCCTGTAGGCCGACGGAAACTACTTGCCCCTATGCTCTGATACCCCAGCAATGACCTCGACCTCAACCACAACCACAACCATTACCAACAAAAATTAGTTTACTTTACATTCATTCTACCTTGTAATTTGTTTGTTATTGTTATTTGAAATGAAAACATTATTAAGGTATTCTATACCTATATTCTATGAATTGAAATTGTAATTGTAATTGTAATTTTAGTTTTCGTTTTAAAGTTCAAATCTGTAAATCTGTATATTGAAACTGTAATTACGCTAAAGGACATTGTAAAAAATATTGCATACAAAAGAAATTGGAGAAATGATTGTTTGAGTATTGAAACAGAATTCTTTTTTTAGACTAATTTCTTACGTGTGTCCCTTAATTTTTGATTTAGATCATCAAAATTGAAGCCGTTTTGGTTGTCTCTACATGAGAAAGAGGATTCTGTGCCCACGTTGGATGTCCTCACAAATGCTTTGTTGGGTGAGAGGCCTCGGTTGGATGAGGACAAGGGAGGAACACCAACAACAACTAATTCTACTAATACTACTACTACAGCAGGGGAAAGTGATAGTGATCACCAATGGAGTGCTCCCGAGTATGATGACGCTCTTCAGCGATCTTTGAAAATAGCTACATGCCCAGTAGTTCCATTCTTTGGGGCTTACTTGAAAGAGCTCCGTAGTATTTTGAATACCCCGTCCTTGGTTGTGGTCTCATCCGTCTCAGAGCAACATCAAACCCAAGTGAGTTATCGAGTTCTTTCTCCCACTCTTTCTCTCTGGTATCACGATCAGTCCTGATGGTCACAAAATAGCCTCTCAAATTTGAGCTGAATCTACATGTCATGTCCAAGAGCTTTTTAATTAGTTTATTCTATTATGTATTTATCTATTATCGGATTTTACTTTTAAAACACCTCACTCGTTTCTAATACAAGATTATTCTAGCCTCACTCACCCTTTCTCCTTTCCTCCTTTCCTCTCTCTCACTTATTTTCCCATGGACACATTATTTATATCCCATATCCATATTATACGAATAGTTAATACTTCACCAATGGGGAAAAGAATTGATTTGAGTTGTATACAGACTCGTCACATATGTTTTTCTACATATTTCCCTCGTACTTATCCGTATTTTCCAAGTGGATTTTCAGTTTATAGATGAGTTGCACGTAGGCTAAGGCTAAGATTAGGGAATTCTCTAGGGAAATATTTTATATACATACCATACGCGGCGTTTGAATGGACAGAGAGGAATCCCATGCTGCTCTGTACCTATATACGCTCCTCCTGCTCAAGCCGTCAATATTTTAATGCTCTCAATCAAATCTTTCCTGGAAATAAAATGCTCAATATGTTTATTTTATATATTCCTAACCACATTGCGCACTTGGAGGCGTTTTGAAATGAATGAATCCACTTGTATTTTTAGATTTTGATTGAAAAAAAAAGTCGTCTTCATACTCCATTTATTTCCTCTAACTATCATACATAACTGAAGACTTTGAAGAATTTACTTTCACTGGTTTAAAGTGAAAGTAAAACTTTCTCTTTGTGCATTCAAATATTTTTTGCTACAACTACAACTACTCAAAGTGAGACATGTGGGAATCCAAATGTATGGAAATAAAAAGAAGTGCAGTATGCAAAAATTATGGGGAAGTTCAAAAATGTTGTGCGTTTACAATTTACATCGTACAATTTTCAATCCTTTCCTCTGTATAAATTTCCTATCATATACAACTGAAGAACACACACCTACACGGAGGGATTTGAGAGATCTGCTTTCTCTCGTATTAGTTTATTGGGAGCAGTATTGGAGTTGAGACTCTAAGAGTTGGAGGATTAAGCCACCATTACTATGATTAGGCTCTTTGATCCACTCAAAAACTAATGGGGATTTTGTTTTTGTATCTATTATACATATAGGAATTGAAGGATATTTAATTAGGAAATGTACTGTTTAATTCCTTCATTCTTTATCCCCTCGTATTTACTTGGAAAAGATTCAAGCTCATAAAATATTTTAAAAGCTTTTTACCTTAGCATTAGTATTAGTATCACGTCCATGTTTAATTGGTCCGTGAGCCTGCTCAAAAATGTAAAAAAAAAAAAGGGATTGTGTGAGGTTCTATTATACAAAATTCCGCCTGCACATCCAAGTGTATATTTTGCACTGTACCTTATCTGTAGAGAATGTATATAGACTAAATCGTAAAAATTTGTTGTGTTTTTTCTTTTTGTATTCCCTCGTGTAGATTCTATCTGACACGGAAGGAGAAGATGAATTTTGTACGAAAATCGGTCCGGGTGGCCTACTTAATATGAATAAACTACGGAAAGTTCAAGTTGTTTTAGAGAAAATCACATGGGTTCATCAACATCATATAAAAAGATCACAACGAGCTGCTTTTCTTCATTCTGATAGACTCAGGTACGCCCGTAACAAACTTTCACCGTCCACATATGTGTTTTTTTCCCCGAGAAAATAAAAAGGCGCTGTGGAAAAGAATATAAATGTGTCACTTGAAAGAAATTCATTCCTTTGTTTTTCTTGTATACGATATTTTGCATTTCCACCATTGATTCCCATTCGCCTTTTGGAATCGTCTGGATTTTTTGGTGAATTTGTTTTTGTTTTTTTTTTTTTTACGGAATAAATAGTATTCACACCTCGAGTATCGAGAGAGCTGGATTCCCTGAGGAGGAAGAGTGTTTGGATACAGGAGACGATTTATTTAGTGGAAGCGTGGATTTGACAGATGAAGTGACTAACACGTCAAGTGTCTACCATCCAGTACAATCACTGAGTCACGACCATGGAGTTTCATTCATTCCATTGGATAATACTAGGAATTCCATTGATTTACATATACTTCAAGCACTTCATCACGGCTGTACCGCACTCCACATCAAGTGAGAATACAAAACAAATCAGCAATTCTTTCTAAATGAAAAAATACATACATGTATTTAGGATATTTAGTTTACATTCAATTTCATTTAAAAATCCTGACAAGTCCTTATTGAATGGGCACGAATGTAATCTCTTCAGTTCAACAAGGAAATAATCGAAAGAAAATAACTGCTAAAAATTACATTAAATTTTTTTTTTTTTATCCATTTTGTAATTTGTGATTTCCTCGTTGTCGTTGAATAGTGATGGCCGAGCAGCATTTGTATGGGTAAAGCTGGAACGATCCTGTGGAACGATCACATGGAGTAAACCAGTCTGGAGCTCCCTCCGATTTTCTCATACTCAACCGGATTTCCTACTCAGTTTAGTAACAATTTTGAACATTGACTGACTGTCTGCCTGTCTGTCTCCCCTGTCGATTTATTTACTATTTACTTACTTACTACATACTATATACTCTCACAAAATGTCTTCCTTGTGACATCAATATGGAAAATGAAATTCAATTGTTTCTCTTCCCCTCACACCCTGCTTTTTCTCATAAATAGTTGACCCAGAACTGATACCTGTTTTACCGGGTTTGGTTATGAAATATGGGGGGACGTACGGAAGTAGTGGAAGTGGAGCAACTGGCGGAGCTGTGGGTTTTGGTGGTGGCCCAGACGTTGCCGGTATCGGTATTGAAGATGGCTATATTGATCTGAATGGTGTCAAGGAAGTGGAGGCTGGCTGTCGGGAAGTCGATGTAGCAGCAGCGATGAAACGGTATAGTATACGATATATATTCAAGCGAAAATGAATATCGACTTATGTACGATAAATAAGGAAAATAAAGAGCACACAGAAATGCATATATCTCCATAGTTTATTTGTACATATTGGATCGAGACATGCAATCCATTTTATATGTATGAGTTCTTCTTTTCTTTTTGAATACATCCAGATTTTCTATGGAATCTTGGTCAATATCCGAATCATGCATTTCTTTAGTCTACGGCATGGTCCTGAGTGATAATCGAAGTACTTGTTTCGTCTTTCCACCCCGACTAGCTTCCACATGGTTAACTGGTAAATTACAAATCTCTTTCTGATGACCATCATTTTTTCCTATATGAATTTGACCATATCCATATCAATGATTTTTTAATTCTTTGTATAGGCTTGAGAGCTGTGGTCAAATCACTACGTCGAGTCGTTGGAAGACCTGATCGACGTCTTTTCTGGTTAAAAGAGCAATACTTGCAACTATTCTTTGAGGAAGGTCGATGTTTGGCTCCCACAATGGCCGACGCAATACGGGTAATTAGTGATTTAATTGGTACATATATAAATCATTATTAAAATGACAGGGGGGAAATGAGAGGAACGTGTGTGTGTGTGTGTGTGTGTGTGTGTGTGTGTGTGTGTGTGAGGGAGTGTTCTTTTCACATTTGAACCAATTTCTATATACAATGTTTTGTATAGGTGTTTGGTGGACGACGTTGGTCTTCCACGGCCCCTCAAGGAAACACTCCAGACACGCCACCATTTCGACGAACAGCCTCAGTTAAATTTAGAAAGAAAAGATCGTTAGCAAATATTCATATGATTAAGGTGAGTGTCCTTTTATACGATATATTTTATTTCAGTAGTCGAGCATTTACAGATGTAGTTATTGAGCGTGTTTTTTTTTCTGAACTTGTGTTTTAATTTTGAATTCTGTAATGTATATAGGATTCGTTTATAAAGGGAAGTGAGCATCAAGTTCCGGAAGTAGTTCACAGACCACCGAGTCCAGCCACCCGTCCAAAAACAGAAATGGCGGAGAGCTCTACACCACCAACACCAACACATCATCCACAATCATTAACGAGAATCAAGAGTGCCATATCCATGATACCGAGTCCAGTTTCTGAAGGAGCCCCATCACCTCAGGCTCGTGTTTCAGCTCTGACACATGAAACAAGGCTATCATTCCCTAATTTCGTCTCATTATTTCAAGCATTCAGGTGCGTACACAATTATTGGATACTCTATTTAATACTATATGACCATGTTGTTGTTTTTTTACCCATAGAGTTCATATTACTAATTTTTATTGTTATTTTTCATTTTGTTGTGTATATTGTTGTAGTCTTCGGTCTCGGAAAGACCTTCGAGATCTTTTTGATTCCATTTCAACTGTTCGAACGGATTGTGCAGCGGAGACTTCTCAGCCAGAGTCTCCTGAACGAAGTCATTCGTCTTCCACGTCTGGTACGAATAACAATCTTAAATTCATAAATACATATAATTACAAATTTCCATTGAAAGTTCATGAATTATTCACCAATTTGATTGTGAATTTTTTTTTTTATATTACATTTTATAGGAGCAACTCCGAGACATACTGCAAAAGCAAGTGTTTCTGGAAGTACTAGCAATAATAAACCAGAAAGTAAATTTATATATGATGCCATTGCCAGTGCGAGTATTGTTCAAAATGGAGCTGGAGTGGAAACATCGCGAAGTCGAGTCCTCACAACTTCCGCATTTTTAACATTTTTAAAAACACAACAGGGCGAGAGAAAGTCAGAACTTGAAGTGAAATCTATGATTGAGGTATATATCATTTGAAACGCTCTGTGTATATATGCATAGCCTGTGAATTCATATAGATTTTCAGGAACATAACGAAATCTGGTATCATTATTTGTTTATTCATATTTATGATGCAGAGATTCGAACCGGATACAAATCTTAAATCTCAGAGCTGCCTGTCTTTCGAAGGATTTGCTCGCTACATGATGTCGGGGAATAATTTGGCATTTGTGAGTGAGCGGATATTACCACAAGAGTCCGAGTTGGATCATCCTTTTGCTCACTACTACATTGCAGCCAGTCATAATACTTATTTAACGGGCCATCAACTCAAAGGAGAATCATCTGTTGAGCTGTATAGTCAAGTAAGTACATTGGGAAATTCAATTACGTATGCGCCCACTCACAATGAATTTATTGTTTTTACAAGCATTTTATAATAATTCCGTCTTTCTCTTTAATAACAAAAAAAAAGGTTTTATTGACCGGATGTCGTTGCGTCGAGGTTAGTTAAACCCAAATATAAATAAAAATATAAGAAAAAAACTTGAGGAAAATTAGTTGGGG